>NNCF01126211.1:503887-541753 GCA_002313205.1 Laupala kohalensis
GGTGTAGGTGGAGGTGGGTGGGGGGTTCTCCTCATTCATTACCATGGGTCGTAAATTGAGGAGAATCTAGGGGATATCAATGCATGACTATTACACATTACGTGCAATCGCATTATGTAGTTGTCAGCGTCGATTATGTAACTTTCTTCGAGCTTTTGAATCCGCGTTACGAAATGTGACATATGGGTGCAGGGTGGGGGTGGGTCGCATTCGTGAATACATAATGTAATATTAGGGGTCGGATTTAGTTTCGTAAATTTTGGTTCATCGCGTTGGGTCGTTGGGTCCTAACACGCCTACATAGCTGTCCGATACCATTACATTCTCTCTAAAATTGATTAATAAGAGCGATTTAGTTAACGACAGTGTTGATTATAGAAAAAAATGCACGCCAAAAATATATTGATATAATTGTAATTTAAAATGTCCGCTCAGTAATAAATAATTGATGCTTACCACCCGACAAAACAGACTCTGTCGCATTATTTATCATTGAAATAGAAACTATTCATGTACGTGTAAGTAATTTAGCTGCAATAATGAATGATATTCATTAAATTGATAAAATTTTAAAATCCTCGTTTCTTGCAAAATACATGTATTTGTGGAATTTTCGGTAAGAAATATTTATCCTTTCAAACACATCCCTCTTGTGTTCTTTTGATTTAAAAAAGCAAGTTCTTGAAGGTATTGGATTTGTAGTAAACATGCTTTATACTTAAGAAGAAAATTGTGATTATTCAGTATTCAGAAACTGTTATAATTCAGTATTTAATATTAACACTGTGTATCATAATTAGAATGTAGTTTCTAGATCCAGTAATAACTTTTGTCTGAAAGTTTAGCAGAGTAAATTTTTCGTCTTTTTAACGAAAATATGACGAAGTTTTATCTCACTGTAAGTCCTTCGTAAGTTTCCAAAAACCCTAAATGTATCTCATAATTCGTATAGAATACTAATGAATAGCTTCAAAAATTACAATGTGTACTACAACGATGCAGTTCGCGTAAATAATAAAAAAGAAATAAATCACTTAATCGACCTGTGTAGACTTCTCTTCTCTTTTTGCAAAACCGTTCAATTAATTCTTAAATGCATTACGTCGTGGACCATCACACCTTCATCGCGTTTGTTCGTGCACTGTTAGCTGACCCACTTGGACGCACATCAACTCATTCTCCGGTAATTCACTTTTCATCCATTCCCTTCTCCATTCCTCTCGAGCGCCGAGTTTCAGGAAATGGAATATCTAACGCGTCATCTCTATCAAGGTTTCACGACTCAATTTCGGGGCTTCCCCGAATGGGAGGATTGAGTTTCACCTCCGCACCGCAGCGATGCAGGGGCGCGCGGTGTTCGATCACGGGACAGTCACAAGGTAGGTAATCAGAAATGAAATTTCCTTTTCCAGTTGCAGGTATCAAGTTCAGCGCGGAGAGAGGGGGTGGGGTTAGTGGATTGAGTTGGGGTCAACTTCAGGTGGAAAAGAGGGGAAATGAGCGAGTGAGAGAGAGAGAGTGAGAGGTGCAGGTTGAAAGGATAGAGAATCGGGTTACGTCGGAGAGGAGGTGTAAACCAAATCGGAGAAGCAAGGAAAGGGAAATGGGGAGAGAGAAGTTGAAAAGTGGAATGAAAAATTTAAGACATTTTAAAACACAGTTTGAAAACGGGAAGTATATCGGTATTTCAAGAAAATGACATTCATCTATATTACTATATAAAATAAAAATTTGAATTTTTGTGTAAACAATTTAAAAAAATAGCTTTCGGAAACAATGGACTTTTGTAGGAAACACTGAAAAATATTTTAATGTATCGAAATATTAAAGAAATAAATACTAGAAAATGATCTAAATATTCCATTAAATTAGCACTGCGAAAATCATAATTCCAACTGATTTTCTTACATTTTCACTGATTTTCATGTAGTGCCATTTATTGGTCATATAGTGCCATTTATTCATTTGATGTTATGTAAATATAAGTTTCCTAATTAAATTCTTAAATTTATTGTTCGTTTATACATACTTTCGCAGTATTTAGTTTTGGTTTTAATGGCCGTTTTCATTTAGTGCTTAGTTTTAGTGACTTTTTTTAGCTTTTTCCTATATTGAAGCTTTATTTTCTATACGTGGCACCAACTATCTTCTTTAATGAAAAATATTGATAGCCAACTATTTTATTCTTGTTTGACAAACTTTTCATAATATATTGCTTTGCTTGAAAATATGTTTTGTATGACGCAAGATTTATTTTTCGACTCTGGACTACTCACGACAATCTAATTTGTAACAATTAGCTCTTTAATATGAATGTAATTTAATCTTCCCGAGATTACAACTACAAACAAGACTATGCAAAAAATAAATATCTCTCCTATGAGACTATTTGCTTCAGTTCGTTGTGTCAGTTCAAAATTAAATTATTTTTATCTCAAGAGACAAAGTTTTTCATCGAAATATTAGATAGTGTTTAAATGTCCAGTAAGGAACGCTTTAAATTTAAAATCGATATAAGCATGTATTGTTTATCCATTCATACTAATTTCAGACGTTTAAAAGACTTAATACTCTGTTGGTAGATATGCCTTAATGACTATTCTCCTTAAAACAATGCACCTCAGTGGAAGAAGAACTCATGGGTAAAATGTACATGACATTGCGGCACAAAAGGATATAGATACGCGCTTTATTTAAGTAGAGACAGAGCTTCAAATTCAAAACCTCGTCTAAGAACCGAGGCATTCTCATAAAGAAAAAAACCTCAAAACTGATCTGAAGAATTCTGGAGAACAGATCGAATTCTTAAAAGACTAATCGATGGATATGAAATAATTATCATGAGTACTTAACGATATCACCAATTCTCTTTCATATTGGTCGCAGATTCAAGGCACTTAACCTCTAGAACCAAGTCGATAAACAAAAGAGCTTTTCAAAATATTGTAGCACTGCTTGTAACATGTTGTAAGGGAGTTATCGTATTCAACAATTCAAGTAAGATATATTTCCGATGGATTAATTAGATATTAATGGTGTATTATGCAAAAGGTTGGAATTATTCGTTCATTTCTTGTACGTATGCCATTCGTTTATGCGTGCATTCCATACTTTTCCAACATATCTTCTTTCCTGAGTATTAAAATTTTCACGTCATTCTTCAGTACCGAAAGAGAGGGAAAAAATTTATGATATTTAAAATTTATTTTATTTATATGCACACAATTTATTTTATTTTTATTTGTATGTTTTGAGATAACGAAGGGGAAGGCTGAAGCGCCAACTCTTCGAATCGGTGATATCTTAAGTGTTCTTATTTACATTTCCCATCAAATAATTTTTTTTTCTTAATCTCAATAAGGTCCCTAGAAAATATGTATAACGGTCGTGAAAATGGACAGAAGTACTTACCAAGCAACGCCTCTCTTTAATTTTCTTTGTACTTTGAAGAGAAGAGAAACTCACCTGAAAATGGAAAAAAAATATGAGAGAAAACCGTTCCGAACACTGAGATGCATAATAATAATTGTTAGATTATGTATCTACACAACATCATGAGAATAAGAAATAATCCCCTAGAAGTATAATATTTGAACAGTTAAATGAAACTAAAAATTAAATAACGGAGGCTATACAATGTACATACAATGAAAAATTATAGAAGGTTTTCTTTCTTTCTTTTTCTTTATTGCTTTTAATATGATGTTAGTGTTTTTCCACAGTTCATTTTCTTCTTCTGATTATTTTTTTCCTTGTTCAATAACATTATTAATATCAATATGTAATTTTGTATCACAACTGTATTAGAACAATTTTTTTTATTCAGTATTAGAATTTACAAATAGCATTCAAAATTAAACACCCCACGATAACTGTGTGATTCACTTTAAAAAACTGAAACGGTACATAAGATGTAATACAAATACTTGATACTTCATACAAATGACGAAGGAAAAACTGAGATGAAAACTATAATTTTCGAACTAACCGTCCGAGTCTCACCGACAGAGGCACATATATCAAGACGTATTAATACTAATTATTTTGAAGGAGAATATCAGTTGAACATAAATTTATTCAATATTAAACATTTGTTCACTGAAATGATTTAATTATATTTTTTTTACAATTAAATATGGATAAAGAGGTGCATAAAATTTTAGAAGGAGTAACACTTCATTAAAATATTAAGTTTTTTTGGAAGACTCCAAAATATACTTTGTTGTAAAACAACCCTCAATCCTTCTGAAAAATTATTACGTAACATTCATTTTGTTTGTTTGTTTGTTTGTTTGTTTTTGTGGGGTTTTAGGGCTCGTATAATTTAGTTTGTGGTCCTTTACGAAGTAAAGTAATACATCCATCAAATATTTCTCGTAATTTTGAGGAAGGTGTGTTTTAGTTAGCGTACATAATTGGAAAAATAAGCCGTTATTTAAATTGCTGGATAGAATAGCACGAATCTGAAGAAAGCAAACACTGTGAAATAGTTTGCTCTCTTCTCTCCATTTTCTTTTTAATGAGTTATCATTCCGTATTACCTCATTAACATTTTTCATAGTTAAAAAATTACCAAGGAAGAATTAACGTTTACAATAACAAAACGTTCTACCGTATATCGAGATGTAATAGACAATAAACATTTTAATGAACAATTTATTTTAGGAACATCACATACTAAATATGATAATTCTTCTTGAAGTATTTTTACTAATACTTTAATTAACTATTATTAAAACGTTGATTTTTCTTTTATTTCATTTTTTATCTTCATTTTGATTTTAAAATATGTATTTATTTGTCATCTTCGTTTTTCATTTTTGTTTTATACACTCCCAGATATTTTTATAGTAGAATCTCTTTAATCAGTCAGTCATGGGACAGAAGGTGTATCGGATTAACGCTTTTTCCGGACTAGAGAGGTTTCTTCCGAGCACGGGATTCACAATGAATGAAAGAGATTTATGCACAATATTTTCTGAATAATCTACAGCTTATAATAATAATTACTTGTGAAATAATCTTTTTGTGTTTTTAATACAATTTTTTTGGAATTTTGTTAATATTATAATGCGTACCGAACTCTTTATTCAATATTGGGAAGCCCTTCAGAGCATCCATGAGGGGTGAATGGACATTCATTTGTGAACAAACTCCTCGTGAGCTGTCGTCACCGCAGGCAGGGGCGTGTCGTGTGTGGAGGTGTGCATGTGAGTTCACACGCTTTAGGTGGACAGCCAACAACAGCCATGAGATTCTCGAATGTTGACTTCCGGGAAAAGGATGCTACTTCTTCTCCGAAGAGTTTTGTGTGTCGAAGGATTCGAGGAAGGACACTTTCAATTCTTTCACCAGGAGCCAAGGGTTTCCAAAAGGTGATTGGTTCATAATATTCAACAGGCGGTGAATGTGTTGGCATATCACCTCAAACTTCAGTTCAAACTCCTGTTGATTCCGGTGCATTTTTTAGGATCCCTTGTGGAACTCTTGATCCCCCTATTTTTTTAAAGAATACATAAATTATAAAATTCTCTCAATGCCATATAATTCGCATTCCCACAAAATGTTCTCAATAATTTCCATTCAAGAGATATATGTATGTTTGTGAACCTCCAAGCATTCATTCATCTATTATTCTCCCGTCCACAACCTATCCGGTTCTTAGGAACACCCAAAATTATTTGCGTGAAAGAAACTCGGCTACTGAACTAAGTCACTGAGTTTTTGCTACACACAGAGCTGCACGAAAAATAGATAAAACCTCATATATATAGTTAACACTGTGAAGAGCAAATGAGAGAAAAAAGCCCAAAGGATAGATGCTTCAAATTTACCTTCATAATAATCGTCACCAGTCAGAAATCCATCCGGGGACCAAAATCTGCAGTAGTTACTCTAGCACGTTGTGTGACGAATTTTTCGTCTACTGATGTATATACATCATTTCAAAGAACAGGCCAATGCTAGAAAACTCTTAGATTAGAAAATATATTCAGAGTGATAAGAAGTACAAGCCAAAAAGATACCCCAAAACAGAGAAAAAGATGGTACTTGAAGCAGAGTATTATTTTCTACTTCTCGCTGCAGATGGCTAACACTGAAATAGAACCTTCCTGTCATTCAAGTAGAAGTAAAATGCATGGGTAAAATGACTCGTAACAAATACCATTAATTTTATATATTTGAAACAATACAACTTCGAATTACCACAATGATTATTCTATAATATTTATTTATCGGATAAAAATATAAAGAGAATTCACCCAGAACGTTTTAATTATAACGTTGTATAACATGCGACGCTTTTTGCATCTTCACAAAAGAATATCATTCCACTGCACATGGTGGGGTGGGTGTTATACGCCATTTGGAGCGTAATGTACCAGGGATATTTCATGGGAGAATGTGAATTTTCCATTACGTCGATAACATATGTCGAAATGTAATTCCTCTGCATTCTTTTGTACTTTATTAAGCGGGAGGTTAAACTCCTACGCCAGGTTGTGCTTGTGTTTGTGTATGGCAGGATGTAATAAATATTACGAGTTATTGTTATTGTAGTCGCCAGAACCATGTGTCAAGTTGAATGAGAAAATATAAAGCTCGCGTGATGTGTAGTTTTTGTAACGCGGGTAAAAACGTGTGCATCCAGACGACAGGTCTTTCCATGAACTCAGAGGAGAGTTTTAAGAAGAATCAAGTTTTCAAAGGAAGAATCGGTTGTGTGAGGAAGAATAGCTGTTCTGAGGGGTGGAGCATCAAGTGTGACGGAGTTCCATGGGGTGGAGGATGAAGTCCTTGGTCAAGCAGACAGGGTGAGGTAGTGGCGAGACACAGGGTTGTCCAATGTGTTGATAAATAAATAAATAAATTTATTGTCAAAAAACAGTACAAACTGCGTATGACCACGTGGAGGGAAAAAAAACTAATTTACTCTCCGGAAGCAAGCAAGGGACCATCCCATCAATTCCGATCAAGGGCCCTAAGGCAGAGGCGGATTCAAAAAATTCAGCAAAAATTCCTAGATAAGATAAAAAGTTAGCTGCGAGTTATAATACTAATAGAATGTCAATATGTTTGTAATTTTAAGCAAAAAATTACATGTAAGTTATTATCGAACTATAGATTATTCTGAGTATAGTGCTTAAAAATTGAAATAACACTAAATTCACGATTTATTGTTACAATAGACCCGCCCCTAGACAAAGCCTAGAGAACCTGTATGATAAATCCGCCTCTACCCGAAGGAAAACCGGAGAAAAACCCGGGCCAGGATGGGGCTACAGAATTTATGTACACAAACGTGCCAATGTTGAGTACACATAAAACTAAATTAATATGAGCCATAAGACAACACAATCATGCAAGAAAATAGTTTTTGAAATTGTTATAAGTTGTTTAAAAAGTACTACAGCAATGGCGTGATAAAGCACAAGACGAATTTAACTTTTGTTAAAATCAATAAATTCTTTTACAGTGTAGAAGCACTGGTGCAGGAGGTAGTTTTTAACCGCGGATTTGAAGATATTCAATTTCATAATATCTTTTATATTCTTGGGCAGGGAATTATATAGAACGATTCCCGAATGGTATGGTCCCTTTTGGCAAAGAGTGGTTGACACTCTAGGGCGATGAATATTACTACTATTGCGTGTATAGTGTTCGTGAACGAGACTGTTTCGTATAAAGCAAGGGTGGTGCTTCAGTAATTCGGTCTTAACAAACACGACCGTTTCATAAATATAAATGCAGGGAAGTGTTAAGATATTTAATTCCTTGAATAAAGGTTTACAAGAGTTTCGGGGGTGAGATTTACAAATTATCCGAACTATCCTCTTCTGAATTCTGAAAGTTTGAATACTCTGACCGGAATTACCCCAGAAGGTAATGCCGTAACGTAAATGGGAGTAAACGTTTGCAAAATATACGCAACGGGAAATACGTGGACTAACTGCGTTAACTAAGATTCGGAATGCGTAACACAATTTGCTTAATTGGGAATTAAGATTGTCAATGTGACAATTCCATTTGAGGTTGTCTTGAATATGGAGACCTAAGAATTTTGTATTTGTAACAGTTTTTAATTGTGTTCCGTTTAAAGAAAGAGAAACCTGGGGTAAAGATTTTGTGATACTATTGTGAAATGACATAGACACTGTTTTGTCAGTGTTTACAATGAGACGATTTGCATGGAACCAAGTCGAAAGGTTAGACAAAACTTTTTGAGCATTGGCGTGTTTACATAGTAAATTAGTGTCATCAGCAAAAAGAACCATTTTGCAATCTGATGTGGATGATGACATGTCGTTCACATACAATAAAAAGAGTATAGGGCCGAGAATTGATCCTTGGGGTACTCCGCAAGTAAGTGGCTTTGTTTCTGAAAGACAACGCTCAAGTATTTTATTTTTAGTATAGGATATTTCTACTTGTTGATATCTATCTTTTAAATAAGAAGTTAGCCATTGATGTGGAAGTCCACGAATGCCTAAAGAATGCAATTTGGTAAGGAGAATTCCGTGATCGATGACATCGAATGCTTTGGATAAACATCACGAGATGCTTAAAACCTCACGAGATGTTTTAAACAATCCGTATACTAAAAACGTTTTCCGTAGAACACGTACATTCGATTCTGTGAAGCAAAGTCATATTTAAAATAAGGGATTTATCGAGTAGGCTACGTTTAAGAAACATCAATTTCTGATAATGTCAACATTTCACAAGGATGATTTTCAGAGACATAAAGCGATAAGGTTGTCTAGGAAAGAAAGACCTCGAGAATCTCTTACAATATGAATCTAGAGAATGAAACAAAGTGAAGAAACCAAGAAACGGATTTGTTTACCTTACATACTTTTTATAAACATAAATAAAAGATGTAAGTGCTAATAGAAAATTATGGTTTATGCTGATAAATGAACATGTTTTATTTGAAGTTGCGAAACAATAAAAAACGTAAATACAGTTGCCTCAACAAAATACTTCCAGCCTCAACAAAAGTATGGAAATATGTGGTCTCTTACAAATTCTTAAGCGCACGCTCTCTCTTTTATGAACTAGTTACACATTTCGTCATCCTTGAAGGATTTAAATCGAGACCAGAATAAGATACTTACAGTTTATTTGTTTTTTGCCTATACCCGCTACGCTGTTATTAATGAGAAATATAATGGTATTGCTGTTCACCATTTTTGGGATGAGATGCACTATCATTCAGGTGTCTAAGATCTGGGTCCGATCTGAAGCAAATGCTCTCGATTCGTTGACGATTTGCGGGAGGTGATAAAATTTATTTGTATTATAAAAAATTACAAATACATTAGAACAGAGAGTACCGACTTAAAATTGTGGGAACTAAAAAATGTCAAAATAAAATTCTAAAACAAACATTTAATATACTTACTAATACTACTATTTGTTACGCTACTGGAGTTCCGATAAAAATATTTTTAATTATTTTAAAAAACATAAAAATCAAATTTCAGAAACAATATTATATATGCTTTTATAATATCTAAAAATATGAATACATGCAAATAAAATTTGTGCCTTTGTTGCACAAGTTCGGGTCAACTATAAATCAATGAAAGACATACAAACAGTTACTATCTTTATGTAATGCGTATCATCTTCTTCCTCTTTATCTTTTTCCACCTCGTCGCTGTCGTTCCACAGTCCTCTCTCTCCTCCTCTCCTACCTCGTTTCTTCCAGAGAAGCGCAGTTGGTGAATGCGAGGCGACTCCCAAGTGGTTTCATTGTCCGTCCGCGCTGCTGGCGGTCGCGCGCGCGCGTTAAAGCCGGCGGCTGCCTGTTTAGCCACCGTGTTATCCCTTGTTCTTTGTTGTCGCATTACCCAAGTCCCCGGCATAGACTCCCCCCCCTCCCCCGTCTGATCACCCGACGGGACGAGAGACGGGGCGAAGAGACGGACGCGCGTCCACAGACTGTCAACAGCATTCCGCCACTTGCAAGGAGTTCGTTGCACCTACACGCCAAACAAGACACGCGTGCGACAGAAATGGAGGCGATTTTCTAATTTAATGTGTGAATGCAACATAATTCTGAACAAAGAAAGATATTTAACCATTCCAAAACTTAATACAAAATTTAAAAGAAGTTTAAGAATTCCGACCCCAACCTTAATCGCGATATTTCATTTATATATTTAGGTCTTCTTTGTTTAAAGCTTAAAATCATTTTTCTATGTTGTAAACTTGTTCAATATTGAGGTACGAATCAAGAAAAATTGAAAAGTTTAATTCAACAAAATCTTCGTAACAGATTTTATTACTTTTACTACGAAATAGAATATATAAAACTTATTGTTTTTAAATAATATGCAAAGAAAAATAATAATATTCGCTAACATTTTGTGGATATTTTTCTTGATGCTCTTACAGAATTACAAAATAATTTCAGCTCTTACAAAATAAAGGACTTTCTTTATCTTGAAATAGCTTCTCAGTTTTATTTTCAATTTGGACATGAATTTGAGTCATTTCTTATTGATACAGAATTTCGTTATGTGAAGAATATTAATGTAACTTCGATACTCCTCAAGAAAGAAAATTACAATCAAATCACGAAAACTTCCCCACGAAATTTCCACCGCTCCAGACGCACCCCCCAAATGCAAAGAACGTACATCGTTCGTTAACCCGAACAATATAGCAGCGTTCTCAGCAAAAGGGGATCGACAGTGCGCAGGCGCAGGAAGGATTTCGTGCGCATTTCGTCTGTCTTTTGTCTTCCTGAGCGCGCTCGCATTTTCCTCCAGTGCGACTCGACAATCTCTCTCCCTCTCTCCTTTCCTTCCTCTTCAAAAGTTTCCAAATTTTCCGAGTCTCAGAACTACACTGTGGCTGCAGAAATGACTTTGAGACTCAATGAGGAGAGCTAAGTTGCCAAATACGATGAGTGATGCTGATTGTTCCAAGTTTTGATGAAGTAAGCGCCGACAAAATTATGAGATACTGATTCTCGCTGTGACTTGACAGATCATCAGAAAATGGTCTCCTATAATGACGATTTTCAATTTTTTTATTATCTCATAATTTCAAATTGTTTCAGCAAGTATTTTTAATTCTTCCAAAAAATTTAATATTCAAGAATCCGATAGTTTTCATTTTTTTTCAAATTATTTCAATACTCTTTATTCATTGAATTTCGTAGTTAAGAAAGAGGTAATAATATTATTTTCTAAATTCTAATACATTAATTTTGTATTTTGATACAGTGTATGTCAAAATAAAGTCATAAATCTCATTTATATTTCTTTCATTTGTTACTGTTTCCGAGTCTCTCTTTAACATATGCTGGGACATATTCTATACACCACAAAAAAGGAGGACCACCATGAAATAAAAATTGAAAGGTGTAAAGTGAAAAGGAGAGCATAAATCCGATTGTCGAAGTTGAAGATGGAGCATCTGAGGTCCTGTGGTAATGAAGTACGACCTTAGTTCAGGAGCTTGTGGTACTCCACTAGTTTCGTCGCTAACAACATTCCCTTCGAAGTGGCATCTGCTGCGAAACTGTGGGTGGAGGCGAAGTCGTGCCACATCACGCACGTACGTTCACCCACGCACGTGCACGTACGCTCGCACGATCGCTCCTCACGGCGGCGGTCGGGGCAATCACGTCCGTTGCCCTTCCCCAATGCAATGCCAGCTCCTGATTGGCCGCCTAGCGCCTCACTGACGTTGCTCCGGCGCCTGTCCTGATGAACTGGGGAGCAAAAATAAAGTTAGGGCAATTTCATCGCTAACCGACTCGCATCCACAAGGTACATTCCTCATTGGGTTGCTTTTTTTTTTCACGGTTCACCCATTCGTCGCCATCCTTCTTCTAGCACAGCGGTTCTTAAACTTCGTGATTTAAGGATATATTTGGAAAGATCTGTATCATGTACCCTAAACATTATTATATAAGATAGTAAAACTGTTTTCATCACGGAATCAGATCAAATGGAAGTATTAGTATGGTCCCGGTTTAAAATCTTTCTGAGAACCCGATGCTTTAATGGGTTTTCCGGATAAGAACGTAATAAAATGTAATGAAATCTAGTTCTAAAATTACGATTTGTCTTTGTTGAACTGTTATCTCGATTGTTAAAATTCAAGTGAGATAAATTACACGAAATAAAGTAGTATGGAGTTACTCTCCGCGTCTCTAGTAAAAATGGTCACCGAATGGCACACAAGTACATAGAGATACGACGACGTGGAGGATGACCTTCTTTACACACTAAAAGACCTAGGACACTTCTACTCCTCTTCTTTCATTAGATGTATTTTCTCTACGCTCGAGAATCCTCAGGGGAACGTGGATCACAGATTATGAATCACTGTTCTAGCTCCATCACCTGTTTGGAGGGAGCAGGTGGAACAAGCGAACATTTTATTCTATAAACCTTAGTTTCCAAATACGTATTTAGATTATTTTTATTTACTAAAACATTTGCTGTGATAACTTTAGAAATGGTATCTGCGGAATGAAGCCTGAATATTACTCTTTATTCTATTGGAAGATGGGTGTATTGAGATTTTTTAAAATTCAACTTTATTGATATTTTGGTCTACTGATTGGGTGACACCAATGAGGATTGTAGATTTTTTTAAGTCATGGAGGTTGTTAGGCTTGTCTGTTGTGATTGTTTTGTCCGCATGGATTGGGATACCACAATAATGTATTTTTCCAGACTTCAGTATTCTATATTCAGGCGGGTTTAGCAAAATATTACATCAACTGTTACTTGAACTCACTTGAAACAGTGAGTAATACTATAACATACTAGCTAAACCCGGCCACGCTTTGCTGTGACTCAGTCTGATATGAAATGAATGGGAAAATAAACAAAAGTATTGTAGCGAACACAGATTCACCGAACAAACACATCATTCAATTAAAAATCCTGCCTTGCGTTAGTGTGGGTATGTGGAATAAAAGAAGTGAAGTAAAAATATGTGTTTTACAAAAAACAATTTTTAATGTAAAGCTAGTGGATTTATTATATTTTTTGTTTGTCCGTTTTCTGCGTAAACATGGAGCATGCAACGTACAATTGCCCATGAGAGAAGCAATCGTTTTCTAAATTCAAACCGCACACTTGAAAAGATTGCCCTTGCGCTTTATTGATAGCGATAGCAAAGGCTAGGCGTATTGGAAATTGAAGTCGTTTGATCTCGAACACCATATCGGTCGGAATGAGTCGTATTCGTGGAAGTAGTCACCTTTGTCAGGTCCAATCAGAATTGTTGCTTCAATTAGAGTGTTCATCAATTTTTTTAAACTACTAATCGTGTGCCATTGCATAACTTCAGCTTATTGATGTTTCGGAGTAATATAATTGCCACTCCAATTTTCAAATTAAGAACGTGTAACGGTACTCAGAGGGAACATCGAGAGAATTAAGAAATCCCGTTGGAAAATTCACTATTCAATTTGGTTCATCACGGAGTCAATGGATTTGTGTATCACTGTTTCACCTGCGATTTTGTTTAGAACGATGTTGTTCATATCGTGTACGTCGACATTTTTAGCCGCTAGAATGGCTCTTCCACTCAACCATGCGTCATTTCGATAAATTGTTTCGATGCTTTGGAAAACCTTGTCTACTAATTCTTCTTTTGAAATCAAGATCTTGCAGAAGGTGATTTTTCCGGTTTATGGATTTGTAGGTGCAGTGCCGTTACCGACCTCGATTACTTGTCTTGGATCGGTTTGAAGCTGAACTCTCATATTTGTTGTTAAATGCATTATTTTGACTGTGTTCCACAAAGTTGAATATTTCAAGAAGGCATGCAATTCATCAGCTGGTGTTGAGCGAGGTATAACAGGAAGTGTTTGCCTGAAGTCACCGGACAGTAACACCAATGCTCCACCAAATGTACCTGATTTTTTCGCAAGTCTTTCAATGTATGATCTAATGCTTCCAATGACTTCTTGTGAGCCATTGTCCACTCACGCCATACAGCGATTTTGCACGCCTGAAGAACCTTTCCTATTCCTGATGATTTTGAAATGTTACATGTTGGGTTTTCTGTGAATTGCATGACAGTGAGAGCGTAAGAGCTGAATGCTTTCCATCAACGTGGCAGCAATGTCTGAACAAGCAAGCGATAACGCGATATGACAATTTGAACGGATTTTAGCCAGGATCAAGGAGATTAGGAACGTTTTTCCAATTCCATCTGGTGCGTCCAAAATGTACAATCCACCGGACTGGTTGACCACAGCTTGTATAATGGTATCCAATATTGATTTTTGTTCTGGAAGGAGTTTCGGTGTATTTTCAGTTGCTCTTTTGGCTGCTCAAGTTGAGGTAGCTTCACTTTTCCGCCGGCGCAGCACATTCCCGGAGTTTCCCCTTTAAATGTCATTGCTTTGCAGTGCGGACAAACTTTGTCCATTTTTCCGATTTGAACGAATTTACATGAGGTATTGTATTGAATAACCGGTTCGCGTGAGAAAGCAATTCGGTGATACGAAGTTTGATCATTCAGATATTGCAACTGCATACGTCTTCGCTATTGATTTAATTATTGGCGTTGTTGAGACGATTGTGCTGCTCTTCTTTTCTCCATTCAACTCGTAAGGTTTCAAGTCTTTGTTCTCGCTGATCTGCCAATTCTTTTGCTCGCACTGTGAGAACGTAACACGTCCATTTTTGTCTAAACGTTCTTCATCGGTGCGGTTTGATCTCCTTTGATGTTCTGTGATTACTTGTCGAGAACTGCGGCCTATGTTCGAACGTCAGCGAGGCATTACAGATGATTCAAAACTGTAATATATAAAACAGATAATAAACATATCAGAACACTTTCGTATTAGAATGCAACGTTGTGTAAAAATTTCAAGGCAATCGATTTCAAGTCAATTTCAAGTCAATCTACTTTCCAAGTTTTGCGAAGACAAACATACGCAGGCTGAATATATATATATATATATANATAGAGAAATTGTACTTTTATCTAAAGTCACACCCATTATATTTTTGTTTTGTTTCTGAAGAATACCAAAAGCCCTTTTATTCCTAAATTAAAATCCAGGAACTCGTTGTATTTCTCTCGCGACACCTACTTTCCATACGTACACAAAACCAACAAGGGTCTCATAGATGCGTAGGTAGTATGCATTTGAATGGTTATTAAGTAGCGCGTCTTTTTATGCAAATTTCCGTTCGTCGCGATGGCATCCGGTTTTTATTTCTCCTCATCAGAATTTTCAGGGAAGGGCGAGTGAAAGGCGCTGTAGATCATATCGCAGCGGTTGCAATTGAACGCTGTCTCCGTTTCGTACTAAGAACCCGCTGCAAAGCGCACCCCAAGGCCGCATTCGCACGCGGAGGAAAATGCGATGGCGCCATTATCAAAATATATGCGAAAACGCAAAGTGCTTGCTTCGTGATGGGTGGCGGCTCCGTTTGTTTGTTGGAAACAAGGAAGATAAGGCAGGCGACGCATTGATATTACAGCGAAGAAATAAGGGTAATTAGAATATTTTAAGGTATAATTGGGTAAATGTGGACGGTTATGTAGTTAGAAACAGTTATGGTAATTAATTACATTTTATCGGACTAGAAAAAGTAATAATACACCGGTGGTCAGAAAGTTTCATAAACCCGTAATTTGGAGCAAGATTCTTTAAGCAATCGAAGACTTCCGCTGTAGCGTCATAGAGTAATTTTTAAGAATTGGCCATTGTACTTCATTATGAGAGAAACTTTCCGGCTTACTGAATATTTAGATTTTGAACAGTACAGTACAGTACATAGTGGGTATTTTATTTACTTGTTTAAATTTAACGACTGAGGAACAGTACGAGAGAATGAAGGAAGAGAAATATCACTTTTACTTTCTCCTAATACTCACAAGTAAGAATATTCTAAACCCTTTCAATTTAAAAATCTAGAAAATTACATTGTGTAAAATACCTCATACGTACACAAAAGATACAAAAATCACGTTCTTTTTTTACTAAGGGTAAAAACACCAAAACCTCAAAGTACAACAAAATATCGAAAGTGAATGTCGTGTTTAATACAATACTTTCTAATAAGAAAACGAAATATTATATCAGATGTACTAAACATCGAATTGAGAACGACTCCTCAATTACTCCTTTCTACATAGAAGCAAACACCGCCCAACTGATGACATTCGATTCATCTCGATACATCGCCATCGAAGCAGCAATAACTCACCAATTAGTCGTCCATTCGCGTAGCGTGCGATGCTACCCGTATAAAGCATCACGTGAAAGTGCTCCTCACAGAGCACGGTCGACCATCGCCGTCGTTCAAACATAACTGGAGGTTTTTGGGGTGCTGCATAATAGCGTCTTTTGTATGCGCCGCAGCGTGGGCCCACGTTTAATTACTGTGACCATCGCCGGGAGCGCTGAGTGTAAGCGAGAGAGAGAGAGAGAGAGACCACAAGCGAGAGGTCCCCGCCATGTCTGTGGCTCCGTTTGCAAACTCAGTGAGAAAGAGGGAGCGTTGAGATTTCTGAATAAGACGAAGCCATTGTTCTCAAGAAAATTGTGTATTTTATTAAATCTTTGTTCCACACTGCTCCAATTGTTCCAGTGCATTAAATTGTACGTATTTGCCAAATAATAGTATTCTAAAAATATTAAGACTCTTCATGTGTATCTTACTCTGGCTCCAGAAATCAATATTTAAAAGTTGTTAAAAGAATATGTACATTAAGTTTTTTACTTAAACATTCAGTGTTCAGTATGTTTCTTTAATTCTTTGATTTCCTCTCCTCTGCAAACTTGCATCACTATCATAAGATATTCGAACTGTACGAGCAATATGTTTAACAAATAATAAGAGGCAAGCAATGTAATGTGGAAAAAGTTAAATATAACAATTTTTATTCTGTGGAAAACGATCACTATGTACTCAAATCTTCAAACATCAAAATATTTAGCTAAAAAATTATCAGCTAATTCTTACAAATTTACTACTTTAACAATAGTAATTTGTAGGGCGGGGATTATTGGTATGGCTATTAAGAAGATGAAAAATGTGACTTAATGATGCTCAATATCATGATTTTTTTATTCTTTATTTGATTTTACAATTTATCATTGTTATAGTACTTTAACACATCACCTTTACATAACACTTTACCATACCCTTACTAACACGTCACGTGCAACCCTTAAGAATTCAAACAAGGTTTGAATCCTTCAAAGGTCAAAATCTGCCTCAACCAATGCCTCCGCTCCACATTTCTTTCATTTCCTCTCAAGGAGAAAGAAGAGTGGCTTGCATCATCATAGAATTGTATTTTATTCTGGACTTATGAGGACAAATTTCGTTACTCACCGGGTTCAAACCCCAGATATCCAGGCAGTAAGGCGCTCTGTCCACTGAACCCCCTTGACTCCTGTCACCTCAGATATACGCAACCAGACAGACACACATGTACTTGTCGCGTACGTACACAAACCCTAGCAACTATGACGCATCGTCGAAAGTTGATAAATGACGCACTGTAAACGTCATAAAACAATTGGAGGATAAATCTCATCGCACTTCGGAATTTTTTATTCGTTATTTTCGAAAACAGAAATCATTTTGTTTCGCAAACTAAAATATCACCGAGTTCTTTGAAATTTTCCATTTCGACCCAACCTTATATAAAGTTCTCGACAAAATAAAAATGGATCAAATTAAAAAATACCAAGAGTGATATAACGCACAATTAATATACACCTTGATAATATTCAAAATATTATCGTCTGACTGTATTTTAAAATTGTTGAAAAAATCTCGAAATCCTAGGATATATCTTTTTCCTCAATGGCGGCAGCAGAAATCCTTATAGAACGAAAGTATGGAAAATTGTATATCACTGAAGTTAGAATACAAAAATGTTTCCGTCAAATCATGAATAATATTAGGATTCAGTGTGAACACATTGTGGTCGTAACTAAAGAACACTAAAGAACATCGAAGTTTCGAGAAAGCGATTGCAACGCAACGCTTCGCATCCAACCTCTCTTTAGAAGTCTCCGTTGAGTCCCATGACGAAAGTCCGACGAAGGGCAAGGGTAGCTTTTCTTCATCCCTCGATGTGCCCTTTGTGCCATGTCCCTTGGAGGGTCAGAAGCGCGATGAAAGGACCTTGAGGTTCAGAGACCAGACGCTTGTCCATGACACATGCTTCGACTTCCATAGAAAAGTGATGAAAAGCGTCTTCAATGTGCCCCACGCCATTTTCTGATGAAATGATCATTCGTTTGCAAGTTTAAGAAAAACGTTTTACTGATACTCATCTATGATGTTTGGTAAAGAAATGCAAAAAATATTTCGAGTGAAGGACCTGTTTTCAGTTTCAATGAAACTTTTACAAAGTCAAATAAGCCAATTTTACTGATTAAAAATGGAAGGCATGAAAACGTGAAACCATGATAAGTGGTGTATTAATATTTAATTACATGAAGTACAAATGAAAAGAACACAAATCAATGAACTCAATAACGGCGTATACTTTTATGATTTATCAATAAATCTCGAATAAGTACGGATATTTTCAGATAGTAATTACACCATTTACCTTCATATGTATTATGAATTACACCATTAACCTATTCATGTTATATATGAGGCAAAGCGAAAATATCACAAACTTCACATATATGAAATTGTATTTATAAACACAATAATAAGAGTTTAAGTTTACTTACAGAAACGAAAAGTTTTTCGATCTATCTTTATCTATCTTACAACTTAAGAATATGATTTTTTGTACGCATATTTACTATTTTCATGTTCTGTTGTTGTTTAATATATGTTACACCTGAAGAAGATCCGCAGCAGTGTTGAAATGTGTTTTCGTTAAAAGCTCACAATAAATAAGGTACGGAGTATTCTTCATCTCTAGTTATCTTAATCTCTGAGAAAGTACAACGTTTCCTTTTTCTAGAAACGGAATTGGATTGAAGTTTAACGTAATAACTGTCCAGAGCAGTATTGCGATGGAAATCTCAACATACAGCTGTCTTAACGCACATGAATTCATTTGTCGTACTTCTTACAATCACCGAGGAAACAGTTTCTTTTAAGTGAGAATACTATTTATGAAATGCTTTGTACACTGAATGCGACAAGAACGTTTTGAAATTTAAAAACCATTGCGACGAGGAATGTTAATCCGTTAGAAAGAATGCAAACGCTTTACTAAAACGGACAAAACCCTCTTAAGAAGAGAATGGGAGAAGAAACTTTTCATTCAAGGGGCAAAAAATCACAAATACAAGACTTCTTACATCTTGTGCTTTGGAATTCATCCGAACCTTTCAAACTAAGTAATTTCTTTCAGCTACGCTTCCAGAGGAATAAAACACTCTAATGTTCCGTTAAAAGACCCGTCTTCGTCGTGGACAATTACCCAAAACGAAAAGAGGAAATCGACCCTCATTCGACGTCTGCCCTCTGTCGAATCGTCTAATAGCGATGGCTCCAATTCAGAAACTCATTAGAATATAGCAGCAGCTCCATCTGGAGCACGTGGATGGGTTTAATGTCGAGGGGGGAAGATGGCAAGACGTACCATGATGGACCGAGGTCCAGACCCACCGAACAATTCAATCACAACGTCGGAAACATCATCAAAGGACACGAGATGTCGGTATACGCTTCTCCCTCGATTCGTGACGTCTGAGAAGATGACGATGGGTAGGGTAGAGCCGCCGTCGCCGTCGCCGTCGCCGTCTTCAACTTTGAAGACGCTGCCAGCAGATTGAAAACGCGCCCTGGAGTATCGTTTGTTTACGCAGGGTGAAAGTGGGTGTTGTAAAGGCATAGAGGACGCTACTGCAGGTAGGGAAGACGAGGTCCCTTTAGTTTCGCAAAAGGACCTAGCGCAGGCGCTGTTTTCAAGCGCTCCGTTGATTATGATGAGGCTGGCATTGAAACTCTTACTGAATTAAAGACAGATGAATGGACTGTGTATAAAAGAGCTGAAGAACAGAATACACATGCCACTTCATGGTACGGTTTCTCTTGTTGATACAGCAAAACAGGAGAGAAGATTCCCAATAGATAAAAATAATCCGACAGAACAAATATTTCGTTCGTCTCATTTGATGGAAGTTAGATGCAGAAAAGTGGAGAAATTTTATTTAATATAGTTGATCCCAAACCGATCCAAGTAAACTTGATATTGGTCTGTCGTTGAGAGGACACTTTCAAAGATCAGAACTGCACAAAAATAAGTTTCACAACAACACATTTATTGGATTTAGTGGAGGATCCTCATAGACATTTCGTGAGTGTTCAACTTTCAAACACGTAAGAAAACCTATACAAAATAAAGTACGAAATAATTATAGGAAATATCCTACATTAAAATGGACATTAACTATTATATAATGACTTNCTCGACCACGTTAAAAAGATGAAATCCCCCAAACATATATTAGGGGATTAGCCCTATAACTCGCAGCGAGTGGAACGAGTTGGTTAAATGAAATAAAAACAAAATGAACACTAAAATGTAAGATGAAATGTCATCGACAATTATTCAAGTTGACCTTTTTGTAAATTTATTTTTTCAACTAAAACAAACGTGTTATTTTCGTTTTCTTGATTGCGAAAAGTTATATTGATTGAAGAATGTTTCTATAAATATAAAAAATAAATATAAATATAAATATAAAAAATAAGTTAAAAATGGCACAAGAATCTCGACTGCTGGTCTCTGTCGGTAAACAGAAAATGTTGTACTTGTGGTTGAAGAGAGATGAAAAACCAAAGAACGACAGAGGACGCCCTGGTGGAATCGGTGGCAGGGTCGCGATGTCCCTCTGGGACCTAATTAAACGTCTTAAGGGGGTAGCAGCCAGAGGCAGGGGCGTTGGGGGTGGCGTCCAGCCTTCTTTATCGAGTTACCGGTAATGAAGAACCAGAGGAAGGGAGTGAGAGAGAAAGAGAGAAGGCAAACAGTGATCTCCAAGAAACCTGTCGGCATTACGACAGAGGATCGTTGCCACCCCTCCTGCTATAGCAAAGGGAGTCGTGTCCAGTGTACTAAAGAGACGACTCGAGCTCTCTTTCGAGGCGACGCGACGGCCACGAGACTTGTGACTTAAGACCATCTCAGAAGCAGCTGGAACAGTCGAAGGTGCTCTGAGGTATACATCTGGGCCCTCGTTTAAAGATCGTCAGAATATTTTTTTCACCTTATATACAAATTAGCATCAGGCAGACTGTTTGGTAAATATTTGTTTCCCATCACTTATTTTCCGTTAATTCAGTCAGTCCCGAAAAAATCTTGGGCGTCTCAAACGATTGCCTTGAGTAGTGCTTTAGAAAGGCAAAGGAATTTTTTGTTGTAAATTCTTCGTGTATTTATAGGGTCGCGAGAGTCATTATTCTTTTCCAAATGATGTAACCTATTTAGAACAGTAACAATACCAATTTAACAGACACAATAGAGACTTAGATCTTATGGCTGTTACATGACTTGGCCTGTCGCGTCAAATTTTTCAAACTATCATTTAATAAAATCGATACTATTGTATATGCTGCATGTCAATGTAAGGAATGATACATTTCTACGAATCACGTGAGTTCATCTGTTATCTGAAATGTTGCAAAGCCTACAGTGAACCTAGAATTGTTCAGATGCTGCAGACTGAAAAACTAATATAAACTACTCTATGCTCGTAATTGTGCATGAAAATGAATTCATTGTTTCCTTTTCCTAATATTTCTGGGCCAATCCTATCTAGATTTCAGGTTATATATTATGCACGATCCTAGCATATGTATATCAATTTTTTTGATTTTCTTAATTACGTTTTACAAAAAAAAAAAAGTTATTAATCTCGTTTATTAACCCAAAGTCATTAATGTACGTGACATATGGTTTCAATATAAGTACAATGCGAAAATAACAAAACAACTGTCATTTATTTGCGTAAATACGCTCAGCGTTCACTAAGCAACATGGTTTTAAATTTTTTTACAGCTGTTTGTTTAGTTACTGCTTATTCACGAGAGACTTAAAATCTCTTAATTTTTGTGAGTTAGTAATTAGTCTGAAAATATGTTTTACGTCTTTTTCCTTGGTGGATGAAACCCTAATTCCTTAATTAAAAATATAAAGTTAATTAATGCACACTTAAACTTCTTTATGTAATTACATTCGAACGTTTTTCGACATAATACATTTATCAAAGGGGAGACCAAAGCTTCAGCTTCAGTTTAATTTAAACAACTGCTGCGCAATCTATTAATTTGATTTCATTACTTCCCAGGTACGAAAATATTCCAATTCACATGCGTTTATCTGTGCGCTGTATTTAATTTGACGCAACATTCAGCATTTATCTTTGCGCTTTTATTGGACGCAGCCATCGAATTGAAATTAAACCATTAAAATACATAAATTATCACTTCACAGCGGTATAAATAAAATCCGTGAAAAGTAAGATAGTAAATGAAAAACAATCACAGAGATACGCAAATACATATAACATTATCCAAAACACGTGTAGCACAAAGTGATGTCATTTATCAAATGAAATTGAATGGAGAAGATAAGAGGATATTTACACATGAAATGTGTTTCATCGGACATTGGACTCTTCATAATATGCTTCTCCCTCATACAGGGGAGCAGGGGGAGAGGAAGAAATAGATAGATACAGAGAGAGAGAATGGAAGAGAAGAAAGAAAAGGTAGGAATATTGGAGAGAGTTCAAGGAATGCGCCGGACAAGAAGCACAATTTGGATGAAAAAATCGAGGTAAATGAAGAAACGCGTATTGCATTTCTATCCTTAAAGTATGTATCATTCGTTTCAGTTTTTCAAATAAGAATACGAAACTTTTGCCATATTTCATTAAATTATTCTCGATAGTTGGAATCTAGGTGCAATCCGACGGGAAATGAAGTGATCACGTGGGTTATGATAGTTGAAAAACAGGTGAATCCCATGTATTCAGCACCAATTCATTGTGAAATGACTTTATTTATCCAAAAAATTACGATTGAAACAAAATGATTTTATTTCAATAAAGTACAAACTTCTTCAATTTCAGATAAATTGATATTATTTCCAATGAACTCCAATCCAAATATATAGTTGCAAATATAATAGTGTATACCAAAGTGGACAGTCCGGATGTTGGATACAACGCTTTTCACTAGGACTCGTATAGAAATGAGAATGGCAGAATTCTGAAAACGTATTACTTGATTGCACCGAGATCAAATTTGTCAACAATTCTCGAGGAATACGTATAAACAACGATTTATCCTCGACAAATGATGGAAGAATTATAAAAAAATACTTGAAGATAGTTTCGTGCATGTTTGATAATATATTTCGATCATGATATGAAGTGACCCTAAAACACAAGTTGTTTAAATGTAGGAGAATGCTTTGACAAGAAGCATAAACTGCAAATACAAATGATACACAAAACATTGACTGAGTGGTTTCGTCAGAATATTTCCTCTTTTTATACGTACCACTACGAAGTGTGCGTAAGTGAAGCATTTGCGTTTGATCCCAAATAAACAACGATGAGCTGCTTCTTTGTATTTATTCCAAGCCGTGGTAAAGACAACTTGTCATGTCGAAATGTTGATAAGTAAATATTAATTAAATGCGTCTAAACGCAAGACTTTCCTTTATATTTTGATCAACTAGCTGATTACCCGGCGTTGTCTGAGATTTTTTTTTCTTTTTTTACTCTAACCTTCCTTTACTCAGAAAAAAATAAAATCTGACTACGATCAAAATACTTTTTCTTATTAGTTTTTCTAAACACGTACAGAATCCTAATTTTAAAAATTCATATTAATTCATATTTAACACAAAACTTGATTGTAAATTCTACACCATCTCGCGGGAGCTGTGCCGGCTGCACCATTTCATTAAAATTCTTGTAAAAACTGAAGTATTCATTGAAATTTTACGATTTAAAGACGATTTATTTCTTTGTTAAATGCACAAAACAAATAATTGGTTAAATTTGATGATGATTAATATATTCGTTCCTAAATTACTCTCTTAAATTGGAATATTTTAACGTGTCTGTTTTTAGTAAGGTTTTATCAAAAATTTAGGTTATTTTTAGTAAATGGATATATGCTGTCGCGGACTTTTTTTGTACAGCCCTTTGAGGCAAACTGTATTGTCATATATAGTAGTCACCTATCTAACAATTTAGGTAGCGTAAGCAAATATAACTCTCTTTCTTCCCGATTTTATCGACGTTTATTGTCAAAAATCATTTCTATTTTTATTATCACACATTAAAACAAATTAGTATATGTCCACCCTAAACATTTAAACTATCTCCTTGCTAAATTTCGTCACGATTGGTTCAGTGGTTTAATCGTGATTAAGTAACAAATAGGCAGACACTCTTTCGCGTAACGCATTTATATATTAGCATATGGATATGTAAAAAAAACTCTTTTTTTGTAAATTTTAGAAGGAAAGAATTGAGAGTCATTATAAGGTACGACGGAAACTAATTCACCAGTGAGTTCAATAGTTGCTAGTATCGCAGAATGGAAATCTACTCCATCAGAGATGTATTCTGGGGTCACGTGGCAGCATGCATCGTCCAATTCCGGATATCCAGTGGACCGAGACGTCTCGTACATTGTTCTCGTTTTCCGTCATTACTTCATTTCCAGGAGGAATATATTTTTTTAGCTATCCTTTGTCCACTTTTCTTTTCTGCTCCAACAAATATATGTCATTTCCAATATCCAATACTCGTTTCTCCCGGTCACAAATGTATTGGATATTTAAAAAAAATCATTTTGTGGTTTATTGCTCACGTGTGTCAAATAGTCTCCATAAATTAAGGGAAAATGAATCCAATAACAGGAAGTAGCCGAAAAATACTGCTACAATTTCTCTCCAGTATTCTTCTGCACATTACTCTAATAGTTTGCTCTGGCAAATTTCTGTTATTATTTGGGAACACATTGTTTCTCTGTGCAAGGTTTTCAGTACACTTTTTAAAGAGATAAATGTTGTATACCTTTCAATTAATTCATTTACAACATATAAAATTGGTTCCATTTCTTTATTTTGATTTCATGATGATTTAAAAATACAATTCGTATAGCTACTTGAATATTCCTTCTCCCTCACTGTTGGATCTGCGAAAACGAGGTGGTGAATTATGGTGAAAACGGTTATGGTGAATTTTATCTTTCTGCTGACATGCCCTTGGTAGCACCAACCTCGTGGAATCAGTGTGATGAGAAGGGATGAGTGTGTTATTGATGGCGATGGGAGAGTCGTTTATGAAGTAAACGATGAATGCTCCATCGAAACATTAACACTTAGCATGAATTCGAACCCATAAGGAGCCTTACCTCTTACGCTACTTAGTGGTTATAATTTACAGACAGCGATGTCATTTTAAATAATTATCATTAAATATGTAACATTTAGAAAGAAAATTAATATACAACTGCTCAAAAAATGTTCTCAATACATATTTGATGTAGGTTTTGACCAGTTAATGCAAACAACAAATTTTTGTTTCTAATTATTGTTTTGAAATTAACAAAAAAATCTAAGCGTATTCAACTTCATAGGTATTTGCTCACTAGACATATTACATAATTTTTTAATGTGCTACCATGAAAAAATCATAAATTTAGTTTTAAAATATGTCAAATACACCCTTAGTTGCCATTTTATGCGTTATTTGCATTACAGTGAAAGATCAATCACCGTTTCACAAAGTCTATAGATTTATTCAAATGTAACTCAAATATACATGTATCAATTTTGACGTGATGACATATTTAATCAGATATTTCTGAAACCATTTCTCCTCTCCACTCCTCAACTGTAAGGTATATTATGTGAACTGTCACATGTCACAGTTCCTGTCACATCTTCCTCTCCAACCTCCAGCATCATCAGTCGAACTCGTACCTACGCACATCCTCAGCATTTCCTCGTATTCCGTCCGATGCGCGCACGCTCTGTCTAGCCCTTCGTTCGATGTAGCACGTGGGGCATCCAGCACCCATTCTTTCTGTCTTTTCTCTCTCTCTTTCCTTCCCTCTCCCCGCTGCACAACCCGCCTCCGCCGCTTCCCGAATTTTTCGCTCCGCAGCTTTCGCCGACGCTTCCTGCCAACCCCCCAACCCCTGACCCGAGGACGGGATGCACCCTAATTGGGTGCCAAGCTAACTACGCTACGTGGTTGCTCTATCCACGACGACCTTCAACACACTTGTTATTCGATGCAAGCTACGTTTGAAGTTGCCGCTTCGGTGACGTTGCAGCATTGTGTGGTAGGATGGTTTCTGTTATGTTTAGTTAATGGTTCATAAGAGGTAAATTCTAAGTCATCTTGTGACTCAGACGATGGTATTCATTTTAAAAATATTTTTTACAGTCATATTTACAGCTACATTTTTTCCATCAAGAACAGAAAATCGCACCTTCAAACATCACATGTTTATATTATTATATTTTGCAACGCTACGGAACTGTGTGTGCTCTGAAAAATTGTTAATATTAACACGGTAAAACATATTTTGGTTAATAATAATTCTTATTGCATCAACTGTCGTGAGGAATTGAAAATTATTTATTAATTGTAATTGTACATTTTAAGATTAGGATGTTTCAATAATATAGAACTGCAATCCTTTGGTGGCCAAGGTTAATACAATGAAATATTCATTATATATAACGTCAACTACCATTTATACATGCCCAAAACAAATACACAAAATTAAAAATCACACATGCTTGCTATAAATAAAAAAAATTCACATATATAAACAAAATAAAACTAAAAGCTCTATTGTAATAGGAAAGAGCATCTCAATCAGAAATTACAATTGAATGTGTATTTTAACTGTGATAGCAATGAATTGCTTGAAGAGGAAGATTCAATGCCGCGTAGATATTTGCTAGATATTTAGAACTATTTAAAGTTTACGATGATACGTTTTGCAGACAAAAAACTTACATCAAGAAAAAAGAATCAATAAATGTGAGAAGAAATCAGTTTTAAACTGTGTTTGACTTCGTGGAGGTTAAAAAGCTACTTATTCTTTCCATAGCAAACATGAGACTGTTCAGATCCCAGTACCCAAGGAAAAATGTGACAAGAACACCGGTTCGGGATGGGGCCAGATATAATAATGGCGATGAATAGGTACAACACGGTCACGGTTGAGATGACAGGAAATATTATAATTAGAAACAAATGAGCCAACATTAAATTGACTATTAGCGCAGTATTTAATATTTTAAGTAATTTTAACTTGCGGTAATTTTCAATGATGGAAATTATTGAACCATACGTTGAAGCATAAATCGAATGAAAAAGCTTCAAATTAATGATTTTTATCACGTGTGTCCGCAGTTACGGTTAGAAGCTTTACATTATGTCATTATAAATCTTTAAATTCCCGAAAGAAGAGCGTGTTATCAAGCCATTCCTCTGACCAATACTTGTCTCCCCTGTTTTACCGTATCCTCTCTAAAAAAACATCGACCTTCCATCCGCCCAATCGCGTAACATCACATAAAACCACCGTCAACCCCTTTGCAACCCCCGTGCCGCGTCCAACATCGCCACCACAGAGTGTGTGACACCCCCCGCCACACCCCTACCTCCAAAACCGCCACCCCCGCGCTCCGTTCTCCGAGAGGGAGGCGGCGCACACATTCCACGCGTAGCTGTAATTAACGTTGATTAACGCGCCATAAAACACAGGCCACAAGCTTGTCCACAAATCCTCAGCAAGCACATACAACGCTGCAAGGGGATTCCCTTCCCCACCTCTCTCGCGACAAAAGAATGTCGGGAGTCGAAGGGTTGCGATCACGTGGTCGTGAGCACAAGACCTTGGAAACGGGCGCGCGTGATCTCCCTCACTTGTTTTCGAGCGCAAAGTCCCCCCCCTCGCATTTAGTTCCCACAATGTGCGATCCCTCCCCGCCCCCTTCTCTCGCGTATGGCGTATCCGATGCAATGAATTGTTTACGTTACGTCTACGCCATTACGGCACGGGAATAGCGGTTACAATGGATTCAGAGTTTGAACGCGTACGGGAAGCAGGATTCGGGGCGATAAATACCGGGTAATTATGGTGCAGTGGGACGGAGGTGATCGCCGTCGATTGAGGTGTGAGAAGGGATGGGGAGGCCATGAAATGCTTTCACAGTTGTAACTAAGGGGTGAGAGTGACCCCCCCTCGCCCTATCCCCACCCCTTCACGAAGTGGTCTCCCGATAGACGAAATGGCAACGTAGCAAAGTCTCATCGGTCCGATGATTTGGGACACGATGGGCGATTCGAGGTGATTTCGAATTCAACACATTTCTACCCGCGCGTGGCAAACTAATTTTTCTTCACTCCTCTATTGCACTTTACTTTACAAACATGGTATCATACACAATGCATCTATGATTTTAAATTCTACAAACTCTTCTATATTTTTATCAATTTATTTTCAGTAATTACATTATGTTCAAACACATACGGGAAGTCATTGAAACAATCTGCACAATTTCAATATATGGATTTAATACTTACGTAATAACCTCAATAATTATATAATTTTATTTCCTTCTTCGAATACTCAACGAATGGTATTATTGGAGCAAGTTTTTGTGTAACGGTAACAATTTGAGAATGTCGTAAAAGTTATGTTATATAAGTGTTGAAAAAGTTTCTTTAAACAATTAACGAAAATTTGTATCTACTGGGTAACTTCTGTTTACTTATAACAGCAATCTTCATTCGTTATAATAATAATTTTAATTACTTCCATTTCAATAGGAATAGCATGAAATTTTTGTATTTATCATTTATGCTGTACAAGGTTATCGTAATTTTCGGTTGTGCAAATCCCAACCTAGAATGGGCGACTCCACATTTTTCGGTGTAATTGACCGATTTTCTCTCCGCAAATAATTCGTGGAAAGAATCCGTCAGTTTGACGCTCAGCTCCCATGAGATGCTTCTCCGAAACAGACTCATTACCTGCGTCCGATTTATGTCCTTAAGAGTCATTATAATGTCGGTCCCGCCTCCGAACAGTTTTTCTGGTGCTGGGTAACAGGTAGCCTCGACGGAGCAGTGTAATTACCGACACTATCGCCCTCCAATCGCTGTATTACCTGGAGGCAAATTACACGGTCGACGCCCAATACACGCGCCTGCTGTACAGCATACAGTTGTCGGGTTAAGGTGTCTGACGCAGAAAACCGCAATGGAATAATATTATATTTTGGAATAATGTGACATAAAAGGTTATTATGATAATTCTAAAATGTATGTCCGATCGATAATTTGAATGTTCTCTTAGAGATTAGAATTTATAGGGTTATAATAAAAAGTGACAACAGTAAAATTTATTGGGTTGCTACAGAAGAGAATTCTTCAATAATTTATTGGGTAAAGTTTTTAAATACGCAATAAATCTTTCAAAAGTAAGAATTGATTCTCTTAAGTTATGAAAATGTATTTCAAAATTATTCCGAGACAATTAATTAAAATATACTCAAAAATAAGCTGTAAATACAAACAGCCTATTTCGAGGTAAACATCTTTCTGGGAATAAAACTTGTAAATCGGTCAACTATCGTTTTACCATCTTTCGTTTATAGAGGGAATGCTGAAGGCTTCGGATTGGAATTCATTAATGAAAAATGAAAACAAAAGAACAGGTACACAATATATCTTCTGTTGCTGTGTTTCACGAGAAATAATTTCAATTGCTGAATGTATGTTAAATTAACTATTGTAATAATTTATATCTCCAATATCGTGATTCTGCGAGGTCTATTTTCTTATTTTTATGCCATTTGGCGAGGTTCAGGTCAGGAGACCTGCTCTTTTATCTAACCGTTGGACTTCGGTATCGAAATTGGGAGAGAGAGTTGCCAGGGAACGTATGGTACTGAATCGACATTTATCTGGAGTAGATGAGGTAAATGCCAGCCGAAAACCTCACCTAGTTTGACCGAACAGGGTTTGAACCCACGCTCCACTGCTCAGCCAATGGGATCGTGAAGGCGAAAACGCTACCACTAGACCACAGCTGACGGTGCGAAAGTGCGTATGTAAAAAATGTCTTACTCTTTGGAACACAACTTTTTTTTAAATATTCCACCGGCCATAGAAAAAGGACTGTTGATACATGTTATTTTCATACATTCTCTTAAACATGATTATATTATTTATCATCTATCAAATTTGTTTACACTTATGGAGTTTGGGCAAGTCGAAAAATGTGTAACTTCAATAGATATATTTTCACAAAAATAAAATTAACAGTTGTATATACAATGTGGGATAAATAAGATGCATTCACACTCATCACCTAAAATAAGACGCACACAGTAATCATAATAAATTGCTATGTATTGAAAACTACTTTGTACTCTGATAGTTGCTGTTAAATTAAGAGCTGTGTTATTTGCTCTGTCAAAAGTATCGTATACTCGTATGTGACATACAAGATCAATTGGAAATATCAGATAATTTAATTATTTTGTGAAATTGTTCTCCAACATTAAAAGTTATTAAAGACGAGGTGATCATTACAACCGCCCATCCGCATTATAATCAAAGGATATTCTTAAAGCGTTGGAAAATTATAAGGTTTGAGACACGACCGAAAATTATTCTTGAAAAAGTCAGTCACTACAAAAAATTCAATCGATATTTGAGTTAACAAAAATACAAAATACGAGCTGCGATATTGTTCTACATACTCGTACGTACAATTATACTCTGCGTGACAAGTGATGTCTTTACCAAACTCCACTTCCATTCCATTTCGAGATCTGCTGATAGGGAACTATTAATGTTTTTAGACAGCCATAAACCAAGTAACAAAAAAACCACCAATTCTTCGCAGTCAAGTTTCTCATTCTGAGATAAAAAACAGAGCACTACCTTCATCGACCCCAAATTGCTGGATTAGAGGGTGAAATTCAGATAACGACCTCATTTGGGTTAACGCATCAACAGAGATGTCATGATGTGTTTGACAAATCGAGACATTAACGTCCTCGGAATGTTATGTGGACCAAGGAATTGTGGTCTGTAGATGGGGAATGAAGTTGTTTCGATCTAATCTCCAAAGATATTGCGAAGCAAAACTGAATATTCAAAGGAAATTACTTTTTTAAAAATATTTCGTAGTTATATATACATGATAATCATTCCTCTAAAATACGATTCTTTCGAAAGAAGATTACTACAGTGAAACAATATATTTTTAATGTAATCCAATACTTTAAGATAAAGAACTGATAAAAATTCATAAACCATGGAACTTCAGTGGTCTATATTTTAGGGTTACTTCACACAATCAAAAATCATCAGGCATTCACAGAACGGATTTCATTCCTTTTTTCTGGAGGAAAATAAGGGATGGGAAGTTTCGCGCGCTACACCTGATTCTTACTACACCTGCTTTTTGGAAGAAAGGTGCTCGAAGGATTCCCCCCTCCCCCACCCCGAAAAAAAAATTCAGAGTTGAAAGATGGTCTTTGAATAAGCTTACATCTTTGGAAATCTAAGGAATGACCTGTAGCGGCTAGAGCACTCAACAACGTCTTCTGGAGAAGTCAGTGTAATCAAAGGTATATTGAAGTGGAATTGTCATAAAGGAAAAAAAGTCTCTGGCAGATTTTTTTTTTTGTGCTACTGCTTCCCATATCATTCACAATCACTCTCAATCCACCCTTCACTTGCGCTGGACGCACCTAGATGTAAGCATGCAATAGGGATAATCGATAGTAGAATATTGTGCAGCGTAACCACACTAAATAATAATCATTTGGAAATTGACCTTTGCTGATATTCTATCTTATTCCTTCGGAGGCTACGAGTTTAACCATTCCACGTGTATCATCATGTACGTTTATTAATTAAAAAATCGTAAATTTAGATTAAACAATTTTATAAAAAACCAAAATTACTGACAGCTACATCAATTCCAGCGTAGCGCACTCTCGTCATGGGTTTCCCATGCACTACGTCCAATCATCACATTCCCTGAAGAAGTCGCGCTGCTTTCCACTTGATTGAAGCAGTTGATGGTTCGGATCGCTACACCACTCGATGAACAAGACGCTGCGTGTTGCTCCTATTAACGCTACATGCCTCTGGTGTCGCTGAGCGAAGGTTCGCGTCTTATCGTTCTTAACGAGAGATATAATGAGGAACGGAGAAAAGGACTCTCTCATTAACCGAAAATTTATTTCTGAGTTTTTTAGGGTGGATCTGGACCTCTAAAATTTATCTTGAATTATCTCTTAATAATCTATTCGAAGTCTATCATTCGAAGTCTCACGCAATTTAGAAGAGAAAATATTTTTAAAGTACTACTTTTAAAGTACAACATAATAGAGTCGGGTGGAGTACCTTTGTCTCCGGTTTGAACAATATCACTTCAATTCAAGGTTGCTCATAATCGGAATAAATCATTCTTTAGACTAAAAGAATAAGAGCATTTGTTCAACTCATATCGAATGTCGAAACGAAAGTTATTCTTTTAGTCAACTTACATTGAATGACGAATAGAGATTTATTCTTTTATTTGACAAAATTACTTGTAATAACGAATAAAAATTACTTTTGCTTGACGTACAATTAATAATAAGTTATTCTTTAATCGTGCTGCAGCCGAGAATGAATTATTTTTAGCAATGCAATACAAAACGTTTCCTTTTTCTTATATATTTTCGTTCTTAGTACAAAAAGTATCGAATGAATCCGCACTTCTTTGTGTTGCAAAGCATATATTAATCGAATGAGAATGGTGGTCATACTGACGAAGAAGTGTGCAATTTTTTTCAATCACTAGTTATTCCTTGGTTAGTCACTCATCGAACATTAAGTATATTTTCGAATTGAAATCTAAGATATTGATCGAGAAAGTGCAAAGAAGAAACTATTAAGTAATTCGTAAATTAAGTATTTAGTAAAATTAATTCAAAAAAGTTTTAATGTATCCATTGTAATAAGAAATTAATTATTGTACCTTCATTACACATAAATAAGCTAAAAATTAAAAGAAGTCCATTTGCTTCCGAACTGTGTAATGAAGAAAATTTCTTACATTTATTTAAAGAATACATTTCAAAATTAAGAAGAAAAGGATCTCCCTTATTTTTCTTTTCCAGCTGACGTATCGTTGTCATACCATGCTCTATCTCGTTTTCTTTCACCTTTTACCTCAAGTGTTTTTGTAATATTATTTGGGCTCATTTGAATATAAACTTGAGGAGGAACGGGGGAATATCGCATTATTTTATTTTATGTTAAATAAACAGCTGAACATTGATAATAACCTATAGTATGTACCACTATGTTTAATTTGTAACGATCGCAATTATTAAGTTAGGTATACATACCGGTAAAGAGTAGGGTAGTGTACAGGAGAGTCCGTGGGCGGCAGTGATTCTAAACTATACAGAAGTGAGAGTACCGGTTCTTCATCCCCATTATAGGGTAATATTTTGCTCCCATTATGGGGGAATATGTATTTCCAATATTTTCGGATATAAAGGAAAGTATGGATATACAAGAGTTATTTGATTAAATTAATATAGGAGGAAAGAAGAAATAGAGATGAGGTGACGAATATGATAGAGAGAAAGAATATAGAGGAATTTATACTTGAAATTCATGTCTATTTACTTACGGACTGCAGAGAGTGCGAGGTGGAACAAGGGAAGTGGACGGATATGATGCACGGGGGTTCTTAAGGAATAGAGTAATAAGTTGCGAAGGGAATTATCGATGAGGAGACAGAAGAGGATGGATGAGACAGAAGTATTCAGAAGATACGTAGAAAAACAGATAAAGTTTAAGATAGATGTGAAGGAGCCGATGAAGCAGGGTTTGGAAAATTGAATAATGGAAAACATGTTGGAAACTCCTATTGGAATTTGCAGAGGACATGGTCAGAAGGATGGAGATATAGAGTAAAAATATGGGCAAGGGAAGACATCAATGAACATGGAAGAGATAGGAGATAGAATACTGAGAATGTTACTTGGAGGTGACCTAGATGAGAATAGAGAGAAAATATACTATGGAAAAGATGATGAAGGAAGAGAAAACTGGATGATCCTGACTGAATTGAGGAAATTGATGAAGCAACTACGGAGAAAAAGATACCGAGTAAAGATGGGATAACCTAAGCATTGTTAAGACTACTATAGACTTTTGTGGGGATTGCTGGTTGAAGTAATATAATGTTTGTACAAAAGGAATATCTTCCAGATGTATGGAAATTCTGAAAGTAATATCATGAATGAAAGATAGGACAAGAGACCCAAACAAACCAGAGACTAATGGACCAATACCTCTGGTGTCCTTCCAGGGGGAATATATTTCATAAATAAAGCACAAAAAGGCTAATGGATTAGTTGGAACGTTAAGGAAAGTTGGATAATATACATTATGGATTAAGAAGGAGAAAGGCACAGAAGATGCTGTTCTTCGACTGTTAGATGGTCGGAAAATACAAAAGATATAATAATATGCATGTAAATCAGAGGAGCATTCGATAATACATATTTCTGAAATCAGCACTCGATCAGTTGCACGTGAAAATAATGTTTCGCGCAACACTGTGTGGTGAGTATTACATGAAACGCAGCTACACCCCTACCATCCACAGAAAGTACATGTTTTGAGTCCAGCTGGCTTATCACCTCGTGTTGTGTTCAACCAAAGTGTCTTGCAGCGCCTTGCAGTCGATCCTCACTTTCCTGCGAATGTACTTTTCACAGATGAAGCCTGTTTCACCAGATACGGAATGCTAAATAGTCACAATAGTCATGTTCCGGCCTATGAGAATCCCTACGCTACAGTTGTGAAGAGCCATCAGTACAAATTTTCAGTGAACGTGTGGACAGGCATTGTCACTGATTACGTACTAGGCCCGTTTCTTCTTCCGCCCCGCCTAAATGCAGCAGTGTACACAGTGGTGATCAGAGATGTACTACCCAGGTTTCTGGAACACGTTCCACTTGTCATTCGTCAACGGATGTGGTTCCAACATATTGGAGCCCCACCTCTCTTTGGACTGAGGGTTTGTGAGCATCTGGATCAGACATTCCCTGCAAAGTGAAAGGAAGAGGAGGTCCTGTTTCGTGGCCGTCTTGTTCACCTGATCTCACCACACTTGATTTCTTCTGGTGGGGCCATGTGGAAAGACTTGTGTATGAGACACCTGGAGAGGATGTCCTGGCAAGAATTCTCGTTATCTCGCAAAGATCTCCTGTCGAGACTGGAGTGGATCTCATGGCAAGAATTCTCGTTGTCTGCGACACTGTTCACACGACACCAGGGATATTCGAACGGGTACGACAGAACTTTGTGCGACGATGCCATGCTGCATTTACACAAGGGGACGCTATTTTGAGCATTTGTAAATGTAGCAGCTTGTGAAACTTGTGCAGGTAAACGGGATTAAATGAGTATAATTTTGCTTATAACTTTTGACTAGACTGTTTTCGGAATATGGTTCCTTTTCTCAATTTAATCCATTTGCCTTCCTCCATCATCCCTTAAAGTTTGTAACATCATAACGGATACATTCTGTATATAATGAAAAATAGAGATCCAAGTACAGTACCCTGGGGGACTCCCATATGTATGTAAGTGTCTTAATTGAGAATACCATTGACTTTTACTTTTTATTTTCTATGAGTCAAATATTTCTTTAAAAGGAATTCCTCTTATCCCTATACCGTGCAGTTTCTTCTCGAGCAACTCATGGTTGACAGTTCTACTAAACCATGAAAGTGCATGCTTACAACCTAGTTTCTTCCTAAAACCAAATTGTCTAATATTTTATGCTTTGTTAGAAAACTAAATCTATAATAGAGAGCAGTTTCAAATATCCTGGTGATATTAGACACAAGAGCAGTATGCATATAANGATATCATTTGTATTGAGGGGAGGGGATAACTATTGAAGTCTACAACGAATAAAAATTCAAAACATTCGAAAAATTAGCGCATTGGTAAGTGCGAGGTACACTGTTAATGCAAGTCATTTTAGTGACGGAAAATAGATTGTTCAAAATTTTCAAACAAGGGAAACGAATTTACATTCTAGGTACAAATTATATGGTCAATTAGAAAGTTTTAAAAAGTAACATTCTATTTTTTGTATTGTCGAAGAAACATTTTAATTTTCATTGTTTTCTCTCTGCAGATTTGCAGAACGTGTCCAATCACATTCCCATCCATTTCTATGCAAAATCCACAAAACTTACAAATTAGGATAAAGAGGTGATTTTAACAAAATTATATTACTTTCTTATGTATGAAGTCCATAAAATCAGTAGTCAACATTTATCATTTGTGATAAGGCAGGGATCTAGCAATGGACACGATTCGCACAACATATGAACATTTTCATGGTGTAAAACCATTTCACATACTTTCTCATACGTTTCTCCGTCTGCAGCATAGAGAGAGAAAAAATTGTGTAGTGAAAGGGTTATTTCTGGCGTACTCTACTATAATTCGGTCTCCTTCTGGGGCCCAATTCATGCTCAAAGTCGCTAGGTAAACTTATTACTGTTTTTTTTATTTAAAAGTAAAATAAATATTTATAATATTATTTCAAAACATATAGCGACATATCAGTCTTAGAAATATCGTAAATGTGTTATGTAAATGTAATTTCGTTGTAGACAGAAATTGATGAATTTTCCTATCTGCAGTGCGTTTGCAGTCCTCCTATGTATCTTATCCTTTCATTTCAGTTGACCAAAACTCTATTCTACGTCTGCTTGGTCCATTGACTCTGCTAAATATTATTCAATCTTCTTAAAAAAAATAAACTAATGTGTAAATGTAGCAGACAAAAATCATTTTACTGCGTCTACACCAAACTTTCAAGGGAAATACCGTTAATGCGAATGTAGTGCATACTAATTGTACTTTACGTACAGAAAATGTAAGCAAAATTGTTGGAGCTGTTTTTGAGAAACATTCAAAAGAGTACTTTGACCTTCATGTGAAGTAACCTACGGTTTTAAGTAAAAGAAATTAGAGCACGTGCATCGACAACAAGTAAATTCTACCGTATGTACAAAATGCGAATTAAATTGATTCATCCATTTGCTTAGAATCGCTGCGCACAGACAGGTGGACGGACGTTATGCCAAATACCACTTTTTCAGAATCAAAGGTCGCCGAAACGGATATTTCCATCGAAATCTCGCTTTCGATTTTTTAATCGTGAACGTTTTCTGTGTACTACGTGTATGAGAAAGTAACATTACTGACATCAGTCGTCTAGTGGTCGCGTCGTATCTCCCACAATACCTCTGAACTCTTAAACGTGCTCTAGAGGATATGTTTCTCTCACCCACTCGAGACAATTAATGATTTGAAGCAAAGTATCCAGCATCCCAACACCTGACCATCAACAATGTCTCACTCCCGTCACGGTCAGGTGGTAGAGCAGGCTTCTTGGCAATAAATAAAAAATACGAGATATCTATTACTTTTGTATTTTTCTTCTCGTTACGATTAATAACACAAAAGTCTATAGATTTTGTATTGCAAGAAATAACTTGTTTTGAACAGAACACTGTTACAATGTGAATGTTCTTCAAGCAATATCTCGAAATTAATAAAAGTAATAATATAAATAATATTGTCTCGAGGGAATGTATTGTGTGTGTGTGTAAATGAGAAATCAGTAGAGTGTTTCCTACGATGAATCTGAAGGCGTGGTGTGTACCAAACGTGCTGTGTCGAGCGAAACTGATTACTTAAAATGGAACCCAGATATATAATAATTGACGAATTAACTGGTCTAGGCATCGCATCTTGATCTA
>NNCF01126212.1:0-36783 GCA_002313205.1 Laupala kohalensis
GTAACCGAGTGTTTGTATGAAATGATTGTTTACAGTTTCAAAGAGAGGGTGACATCGGCGAGGCATCTGTTTTAGAACAATGCAGAGTTTGTTCCAGGTTTACGAGTCCGGACACAAACAGAGGGAGTGAAGCGACGAAACTGATAGAATGTATTTTTTATGAGGACAAGTTTTGTTTGAGAGATCATTATGTTTGGCCGTATAGTTTAAAATGATGAATATTCAAAAAGACAATCATACGCAAGGGTAAAAGAGAATTGTCCTGTACTTGATTTTTCCTAAAATTTGGTAAACTTCACTTATCTCTATCACCCCGACAAAAATCTTCAACCACTCTTTTCCAAAAACACCGCAGCCATTAATGTATCGTTCAGAATAAATCTCTTTGAAAAAGAAGAGATGATATATCTAAAATGGATTTCCTCAAATGTGCGGGAAAAGGCTTCCCACTTCAAAGTTTTCTCTTTAATATCAAGAAGTTTTTCTCTTCACTTTAATAAAATATGTTAATTAGATCTAATCAAACCACACTATATGTTTATTTCCCAGAAATGATTTAGTGCAATAATGTGATCTAATTAACTCGTTTTTGTTTCTATACTTTATTATTATAATACAAAATTAGTTTATTATTATAAATGCCTATTATTGTTTCCTAATATTTATTACTTTAGTATTTTAACATGTATAACGTCATTGCACGGTTGGGTATTACATTTATCTTCTCGTCTAGGTTCGGAATTTAGACAGACTTTCCTTACGACTTAAGATAACTCAGGATCAGACTTAATGTGATGATCCCTTGCTTTCTTCAAGATAGAAATTAACTTTTTGTTTACTACTCGGTCATACGCACTTTCAAACTGCAATTTCGACACTAAATTAAATAATTATAAAATAAATGTTCCAATATTCGTGTGTACGTGTACAATGAAATAGTGTCGAAAGTTTTGCGTCAACGATTTGTAATAGTTTTTTTGCGAGATTTTTTATTACAAAGTTAATACTCCCAAAATTTCCTAGCATTTAATTTTACATAACTCAATTATTTTTCTATTCAATAGCCTTTGAATTTGCGCGACATATTAGATATGCATTATTTATAATTTTCTTTCTTTTCTGTCTGCCCTTTGGAACTAATTTTCACACAGTTTAATACGTCAAAGGAAGCAGAGCATTAGCTAGCACAACCCGTCCTTTGGAACTCGCCGAATGACGAATGTTTGGATCCGCCTTAACCGAGTTGGGCGTTACAGCTTGTTCCAGCTTCTTTACACTTTCCGTGTATATAACAAGGTACAAAACGCGTGATACCTGTAAAAATTGTAAATGCCCACAGGAGGTGGAATAAGGTAATTTACTTTTTTGACACCAAATTAAACATCTTGATTGTGTAATAAATGATTGTGTAACTTAAAACACAGATACAAAAATAAGTGGTGTATGATTAGTTTTTGGAGATCGCAGCAAGATCTCATGTGAATAAATTCTATGAATAAAAAAAACAGTTCCGTGAAAGGAAGGAGGTAAAGGTACATATTGCTTCGGAATTTGCTTCGGGAAATGAGGACGACAAAAATTCTTCACTTCCCTTTGACTTAATGGCAACATGCCTTAATGACTTTCACTCCAGTACGAGGGATTTCCTGGGATGATTCGTCCAGTATTGGTCAGCAATATTTGTTTAAAATGAATGATAGGAAATGCAAATTTTTATTCAATTATTTCAATTTAATTTTAAAACAGATTTGTAATGTTAAAGTGTCGGGGTGTACAGAGAGCGTTTCAAGTAAAACCTGTAATATTACGAGAAACACCATACATAACTTCACATTCCATATTTTAAATAACAGTCACAAAAACCTTCTCACGGGAGAATATGATTGTTAATGGCGTGGATAGCTAGCCAGCAGGGTCTTTTACGTGGGCGTTCTGGGGGTCTGAGGACCCACTGAGGCAAGAAAATTAAAATAAAATAAAAGATAAAAATGAACAAATATCACATGTTTCTCGAGCTGATAGAAAATGAAAAACTATTTAATTATTGCCTTCAATATATTTTATCAACATACACTGAGTGAAAACGTATTTTAATCACCAGCTTGTTATTTAATATATGGTTTTTATAAATTAGGAACACATTAATACAATTCGTTATTACTAATGTTTGTAAATTAGACAGGAAGTCAAGTTTAATGGGTTCGTGTATATTAAGTTGGTCGCTGCTCCGACTTACCGCATCCCAAGAGAAGCGTCGGAAATACCAACGTAGGAATTCTAAGGATACACTTTTGTTTTTCTGCTTCTGGCGAAGAAGAAAATCAGGCAAGGTAAGAAAGGCAGTAGGAAAAGCAAGGGGTGGGGGGAGAATATTTACCGCCGCCACTAATGATTGCTCTACATGAATCTTCTCAGACGAGTTACTCAGACAAACATGTTTAAAAATCTCAACAGTTTTCTTCAGTAAAGAAAATGTTTTCTTTACTCCTTCTCAGATAAACTGTTTTGAGTTTTCTAGAACTGTCATCTTTACAAATATTAGTCTTACTAGAAATATTCTTTCTTTTCCCTTAGAATTTCTACCACAATGTACACGGGATATTACTCTTCGTCTTATTAACAAAAGTTTTATAAATTGAACTGGAAACAACAACGGTCATCTAACGGATATATTAACAGAATTTGTGTCAGGTTAGAGAGATGATGTGTACTCACCCATCGCAAACGAGTAGTTGTTTCTGGTGGAAGTGAAGTGTATCTGCGTAGTTAGAGTGCGTCTAAATATTTTCTTATTTATAAGCGATCATTATTTTTGCGTCGTTGTAACTTCTGTTGTTGTCAGAACAGTAGTCATCTAAGAAAAGTGGCGCGATGTATTAAGTTGAATTCAATTAGATACAGATTAGAATACATGACCAAAGATAGTATGACCAAGTTGAATTCCATTAGATACATTCCATTAAATAGAATTTCATTAGAATGCATGATTAAATTGAATTCCATTAGATACATTCCATTAAATAGAATTTCATTAGAATGCATGATTAAATTGAATTCCATTAGATACATTCCATTAAATAGAATTTCATTAGAATGCATGATTAAATTGAATTCCATTAGATACATTCCATTAAATAGAATTTCATTAGAATGCATGATTAAATTGAATTCCATTAGATACATTCCATTAAATAGAATTTCATTAGAATGCATGATTAAATTGAATTCCATTAGATACATTCCATTAAATAGAATTTCATTAGAATGCATGATTAAATTGAATTCCATTAGATACATTCCATTAAATAGAATTTCATTAGAATGCATGATTAAATTGAATTCCATTAGATACATTCCATTAAATAGAATTTCATTAGAATGCATGATTAAATTGAATTCCATTAGATACATTCCATTAAATAGAATTTCATTAGAATGCATGATTAAATTGAATTCCATTAGATACATTCCATTAAATAGAATTTCATTAGAATGCATGACCAAATTGAATTCCATTAGATACAATTTAGAATGCATGAACAAGGAAAGTAAATTGTGGACTTATCTAAAAGGAAAAGTAATACAACTGTGTGTACTATATGTAGCAAATACAGAATACTTTCCTTTTGTCGATATTTCGTTTAAAATCTATTAGCTAAAACAGAGATGAATTTTTCCAAGTGTATTAATACAAATCGAGGTACTTTATTCTACTTAGATATCTCAAAACACATGTTATACGGAATAAATAGTCGTTAATTCTAAAGTAAAACGGAAAGAATATATTAACATTATATTATTGAATAATCTGCCCTCGTCGTGTTCCAAGTGCATTCTTCAAATAGATGTGTTGGGTAGGTGGAGGATGGTTTTACCGACTCCAAAGGATAAGATCTTCCACCTCTCAACAACATAAATAACGGTTTGAAATGCAGGTTAGTTTGAATAAGTTTCTTTATTTCTTACGTAAACCTGAAGTGAAAGATGTGACGCCAAACGACTGACTGTAAATCGTGAGGTCTCCGTTAGCTGTAGGTCTCACGTACGCTGGTGTAGACGTGGCGTTCAACAGCGACGGTCCAGTGTTCTTCTGCTCGCAGATACTGGGCGTGGAGAACTTTGACGTCGAGTATATCTTCGAATCCAGTAGCCGCGCCGTTCCGGGGGTGAAGTTCCTCGGTAGTTGGCGTCGGGGCTTGGAGATTGCTTGCTGGTCGGAACTCGGAGATGCGTCGTAGGTAATATCTCCGGATGCCGATATAGTTTCTTCCGGATTATTTGGTATACGCGTTCCAAGTCGTGGAAATGCGTATTGTAGCGAAGCTTGACGCTTGAATAATCTCGGAGCTGAGAATAGTCTATGCTCGTCGAGATGAGAAATTGGATATATATGTAGCACGTCTGACACGGCTGGTTAAAGCAGGAAGAATAGCTGGAATGAACGTTTTCCGTTGCCAAGAGTAGTTCATTGAGCGAAGATAGCTGAACATCTGAGTCATATTAAACTTAATTCGCCCTAAAGGGAGTAGTTTTGCGGGTGCCGTTATAGGGTAGTTATTTACCGTGGCGGCTCCTGTATGTTTACGTCCGCAATGTTTTCCATAGAACTGGTTGTGGATTAGAACGGCAGGCACTTTGGAGGTGCTTTGGAGATTTTCCGGCCATGGAAATGTCATGGCTCGAGGTACAGGAAGGCCATGCCGTGGGAGTTCGATAAACAAACATGGCGAGAGCTTCTGATTTGTGTTGAGTACGTAGAAGTCGTTGGCCTCAACTTGTATCAATGGTGACGTGCATTTGTGATGCGTAGGAAGCTGTATTCGTAGGAACGGTATGGAAACTGTGTTCCTGAATCATCAACTACTTTAGTGCGTGCGAGCTGGTTGATGGGGCATGAGCATTTACTTGGGGGAGGAGTCGAGTGAAGAAGATGTGTATATTTGTTGTAGGAAGGACACATTTCTTTCTACAGATGCTATGTCTGTTAACCTATTGCATGTTGGAACTAAAAGCATGGGAATGTGAAATTTGAGCATATGATATTATTTTACGTCCTTAACGTTAATTTTGAAATTCAAAAACGTAAAATAAACATGTCCCACCGAAATTTGTATACACAATTTTTATCTATAGGTAAAAGCAGAAATTGACCCCAAGACACTGGAGGGCATTGGAATTTTTTGCTGGATGCACAGAGTGATGCTAAACCAACGAGAAACAACACCATACTGAATTGATTTGCGGGTCATCCTGTGATTCCATATAATGAACATCGAAATCATATAGGCACGACAACAAAATCCAAAAAATTTGCCGAATTCCGAAGTAAACAAACCCTTAGGTGTTACGATATTTCATAACGTCTTACCATACTACAACTAACATTTATTCTACATAAAATTTTTATGATGATCAGTAACAAACGTAAATAATTTAAAAAAATGTATTCCGATTACTGTAATTTCAAAAATGTGGAATTGTAAACCGTCGGTCTTTGAACATCTTTTTATTTGTCAGTTACGTGTTTTTAGATTAGTATCTTTGTAAAAAACTTCATGATGGCAAATGCAATTTTTTAAAATATTTTTTCTCAATTTGTGACGTAATTTATCGTCACTAATATTTATTTCCGATTAAGTTTATAAAATGTAAAATGTTAATAATATCGACTTATAAACTGCTTTATTATAGTAGGAGACTTATGCCGGTATGATTTTATAAAGGGCGGCGGGGATATGTGATTGGGGAGGTGGGGTGTCAGGAGTCGCGCACGGTTATGCCGGTTTCACACTTTCCTTCTTAAGAAGAACAAATGTGCCGGTTTCAGCAGAGAAAATAGGCATGGAAAGGGTTATGGGTTGGTGTGACCTTGTACTCAAGTATGCAGGTTCTCCATAAGAATAACACATGTGCCGGTTTTAGCACAGTATATTGAGAAGGAAAGAGTGATGGGGATGGTAAGGTGTCAGGTGATGTAAACGTGCGTTTTGCTTGAAAAAAACATGGAACACCGGTGTGTTGGTTTAAGCACGGAAAGGGGAGTGTTGAGAATGCGAGAAGCGGATGATGCAATCTTGGGTCACACATCTATCATTTTAAGATGATGCAATCTTAAGCAACCCTCGTTCTGAAGTATAAAAGGGGTGGAAGGTTTTAACACGTGTGTCTACACATTAACGAGTTTTACGCAATATTACCTTATAGAGTGACGGAATCCTGGATGATGGAATCCAGGAAGACGCATTATTACACAATGATTATTGCGCAAATTTGATCAATGCAAGATGCTACTCGCTCTTCAACACAATTTATTTGCGACAACAGTCGACGTTGTACAGATCTCTTTCCCCCCAGAGCAGTGGCCTGTGTGCCATGGATGGGTAGGGGAAAGGTGGTATAAAAATGAGAATGTGTAGTGTATGATGATGTTCTAACATCATGTATATGAGCATGCCAATAGAACAGCACTTGCTTCATTTACTATCTGTTTTATATATTCTCATCTATTAATTATTTTGTTTTTTAATGTTAGTTTTTATTTATGGTACTTATTTGGGAAGTACCCTAACCAGGTGGCGAGTGAAGGGGAAAAGGAAATGTGATTCGAGAAAAACGTTTTTAATACGACAATGAACATTTAAATTTTTACAAAAAATGAACATATAATCCCATCATATTTTTACAAAAAAATTATATACATAATTTCATCGAGAGAGTCTGCGGCATGATGATATTATTGACAATCATATAATGCGAAACGTTATAAAAGTGACATAGTGTTTTAAAAACGGGGGACAATAAAAATCTACGAATAGTCAAACAGTTGATCGGTTATAATCGATGGGCTCCATCATAGAAGGATGGAAGATTTTCAGTTAGAGATGACAAAGACCAGATTGCGCGTCGCAGGACGGTGACCAGTTCTTGCATGTGGCTGCGTAGTGTGTCACATTGAAGATGATGTCTCAATATCTCAAACAGTGTTAGTAGATTTAAATGTGCATCGATTGCTAAGTCACACATTGTCGAACCACCATCTTGAATGTAGTGCACGGCCTGGATGATATTGCGTGGAAAGGTTGTGGTATCCTCTTCAACACGACGACGACAACGAATGCTCACGACGTCAACTCACTCTCATCTGACGGAATATAATTTAGTACCCACGATAGACTCGTTACTTAATAACCCCAAAATCACTATGTTTGGCTCGCATTGTATGGTAAGTGTTGAAGGGAAAATAAATGAAGCAATTAGTATAACATCAGGTGTTAAACAAGGTGTCTGTCTTTGTGCTACTCTTTTTAATATTACTCTCCATAATGTAGTTAAAGAACTGAATATTAGGGGTAATATCATTTACAAATCTAATCAAATTCTTGCATACACCGATGACATAGCGCTGATATCAAGAAACCAGGATGCATTGCAAGAAATGTTTAGAAAACTCGAAATGGAAATTAAAATCATATGACTGAAAATTAACGAAGAGAAGACAAAATATTTGAAAATGTCAGCCACAGAAACTAGAAGAAGAGAGCAGAGAATGAGAATAAATAGATATGATTTCGAGGGAGTCAGCGATTTCTCATACCACGAAATTAACTTGGCAAACATCTCCCTAAAACATCACCTGGCAGACACAAAAATCACATTTTTTGATTTGCAACCACACCTGACTGCCAAGGACTTTACCCAGCACGGTTTACACCTGAAACCGCCTGGGAAACAGCACTTCGGTTCTCTCCTAGCTTCACATCTGACCTCACATCATCCACCTCCTCCATTACCTCCTCCTGCACGTACCTCATCTCCTCCTCCACCTCCCTCTACTTCTACCTCATCTCCTCCACCTCCCTCTGCTCCTACCTCATCACCATTTCCTCTTCCTATCTCCACACCCATTTCTTCTCCTGTCCCCGTTCTTTCACCTACTGCTTCCTCATCTCCCACGTCAACATCTATTCCTCCTGTCGCCCCCATACACCGTTACAACTTGCGCTCAGGAGTACGATGTGGTACTCGAAGGTGACAATCGCGTTCAGGTGCTGTGTGCGAGCTTCATCCGGAACTAGAAGCTGTACCAATTTCAAATTCCTCTCCACAATCTAACGTCGATTCCATTTCTCGTGAGTCACAAACTCTTTGCGAAAATAAAATAATTATATTTCATCATAATGTCCAATCCCTTTCAAACAAATTGACAGACATTGAAATTCTGGTACACGAAAATCGATTCGATTTGCTATGCCTCACAGAGCATTGGCTTTCAACTAACAACATCAACGATACTGCTATTTCTAATTATTATTTAGCAAGTTCTTACTGTCGGCAAAATTTTAAAGGCAAAAATCCCCACGGAGGTACGTGTATCTACGTTCGTAATGATATTTTATCTTCTCCACTGACAGGCTACGAGAACTTCTGCGTAGATAGTGTGTTCGAAATTTCTGCAGTTGAACTGACCGACACCGGTATTGTTGTTTTGTGTATTTATAGACCTCCTCAATCAGATCTTGTCATATTTTTTCGGAACTTCGAAAATGTTTTAGAACATATCGCAAATAAATCTACTAAACCTATCGTTATATGTGGTGATTTCAATATCGATTTCTTGAGTACATCCGACTCTGCACATTCACCAGTTAATCGATTCAAGAATCTTATCGACTCCTTCAACCTTATTACTACGATAAATGACCCCACTCGCCTCTCCGGCTCATCTCAAACATTGCTAGATCAAATTATAGTCAACAATGGAATCTCGTATCTCTCTGAAGTGTTTATCGCCGGATACAGTGATCACCTTGCTCAAGTATTGACTATTAATAATACACTAAAACCCCTTAAAATCCTTTACAAATTTACAAGAGAGCTTAATGACATAAATAAATCCATATTCGTAAATTATTTGCGTGAAGAAACATGGAAAGATGTTTACAATTGCCAAAACACCGACGACAAATTCAATGTATTTATCTCAACATTCCTAAAACATTACAACTCTAGTTTTCCCATTAAACGCAAGTTAATTAACACAAAAAAGTACAATAGATGGATCACCCTAGGGATAAGAATTTCTTCAAAAAACAAACGCCGTTTATATTATCTTTCAAAACGCTATAACCAGCCACCCGAATTCCATAATTATTTTCGTAAATATAAGACTATTCTCCGAAAAGTAGTCTATGCAGCTAAAGTTATGGAAAACGACAGGCATATACTAAAATCGAACAACCGGATGAAAGCCATGTGGAATATTGTTAACAATTACACGTCAACTTCTGAAAATCGCGAAGAAAATGTTTCTTTACTAAACGATGGCAAGATCGTGTCAAATCCTCAGGACATCGCAAGTTTGTTTAATTCTCACTTCTCAGAAGTTGGTAAAATAACGAACTCAATATATCCAAATCAATGTCCTCCAATTATTACCACCCACATACCCAATTCTATGTTCACTTCCGAAACTAACGCCAGTGAAGTCATGGGAATCATCAGCTCCTTAAAAAACAAATTTTCACGAGGCATAGATGATATACCTGAGTTTATTGTTAAATCTTCGTCCCACGCTATATTAAATCCACTCGTAAATATTTTTAATAGTTCTTTATCGGAAGGGGTGTTTCCCAATATATTTAAGAGAGCTAAAGTGAAACCTTTACACAAGAAAGGAAACAAACTTAATATTGGAAATTACCGACCAATATCTCTACTACCCACTTTCTCAAAAATCCTAGAAAAATTGTTCTATAAGCGTCTTCTAGATTTTTTATCAAAATATAACATTCTCTCTGACGATCAACACGGTTTTAGGAAATCCTTTTCCACTACAAGCGCCATATTTTCCTTCTTAAACGATGTTACCACATCTCTAGACAGTGGAGAAAATCCTCAGGGTGTTTTTCTTGACTTATCCAAAGCATTCGATGTCATCGATCACGGAATTCTCCTTACCAAATTGCATTCTTTAGGCATTCGTGGACTTCCACATCAATGGCTAACTTCTTATTTAAAAGATAGATATCAACAAGTAGAAATATCCTATACTAAAAATAAAATACTTGAGCGTTGTCTTTCAGAAACAAAGCCACTTACTTGCGGAGTACCCCAAGGATCAATTCTCGGCCCTATACTCTTTTTATTGTATGTGAACGACATGTCATCATCCACATCAGATTGCAAAATGGTTCTTTTTGCTGATGACACTAATTTACTATGTAAACACGCCAATGCTCAAAAAGTTTTGTCTAACCTTTCGACTTGGTTCCATGCAAATCGTCTCATTGTAAACACTGACAAAACAGTGTCTATGTCATTTCACAATAGTATCACAAAATCTTTACCCCAGGTTTCTCTTTCTTTAAACGGAACACAATTAAAAACTGTTACAAATACAAAATTCTTAGGTCTCCATATTCAAGACAACCTCAAATGGAATTGTCACATTGACAATCTTAATTCCCAATTAAGCAAATTGTGTTACGCATTCCGAATCTTAGTTAACGCAGTTAGTCCACGTATTTCCCGTTGCGTATATTTTGCAAACGTTTACTCCCATTTACGTTACGGCATTACCTTCTGGGGTAATTCCGGTCAGAGTATTCAAACTTTCAGAATTCAGAAGAGGATAGTTCGGATAATTTGTAAATCTCACCCCCGAAACTCTTGTAAACCTTTATTCAAGGAATTAAATATCTTAACACTTCCCTGCATTTATATTTATGAAACAGTCGTGTTTGTTAAGACCGAATTACTGAAGTGCCACCCTTTCTTTATACGAAACAGTCTCGTTCACGAACACTATACACGCAATAGTAGTAATATTCATCGCCCTAGAGTGTCAACCACTCTTTGCCAAAAGGGACCATACCATTCGGGAATCGTTCTATATAATTCCCTGCCCAAGAATATAAAAGATATTATGAAATTGAATATCTTCAAATCCGCGGTTAAAAACTACCTCCTGCACCAGTGCTTCTACACTGTAAAAGAATTTATTGATTTTAACAAAAGTTAAATTCGTCTTGTGCTTTATCACGCCATTGCTGTAGTACTTTTTAAACAACTTATAACAATTTCAAAAACTATTTTCTTGCATGATTGTGTTGTCTTATGGCACATATTAATTTAGTTTTATGAGTACTCAACATTGGCACGTTTGTGTACATAAATTCTGTAGCCCCATCCTGGCCCGGGTTTTTCTCCGGTTTTCCTTCGGGTAGAGGCGGATTTATCATACAGGTTCTCTAGGCTTTGTCTAGGGGCGGGTCTATTGTAACAATAAATCGTGAATTTAGTGTTATTTCAATTTTTAAGCACTATACTCAGAATAATCTATAGTTCGATAATAACTTACATGTAATTTTTTGCTTAAAATTACAAACATATTGACATTCTATTAGTATTATAACTCGCAGCTAACTTTTTATCTTATCTAGGAATTTTTGCTGAATTTTTTGAATCCGCCTCTGCCTTAGGGCCCTTGATCGGAATTGATGGGATGGTCCCTTGGTAGCTTCCGGAGAGTAAATCATTTTTTTTCCCTCCACGTGGTCATACGGAGTTTGTACTGTTTTTTGACAATAAATTTATTATTATTATCATATCTTGCAGTCAACATTAATAATAAAAATTGTATTTCAGATGAGATAAACGAACGGATATCGCGAAGAAACAAAGCTTACTATGCCAACATTCGATTTATTAAGTCTGTTCTGCTGACTAGAAAAACAAAAGTCAAGATATATAAGACTGTTTTTAGACCAGTAGTCACATATGGAGCAGAGACATCGGTTTTAACCAGTAGCGAAGCAGAGAAACTTCGTAAATTCCAAAGAAAAATTAAAAGAAGAATTTATGGGGCAGTTAAAGAAGGAGAAAGATGGAGAATAAGATATAATGATGAAATAAACGAGATCCTAAAAGGAGAAATTATAGTTAGATTTATAAAATCGCGTAGAATCTCTTGGCTGGGGCACCTGCAGAGAATGGGAAAGGAAAGAATGCCAAAAAGCATCCTAAAAAGTAAAATCCATGGACTGGCAAAACGTGGTAGACCTCGAAAGAAGTGGCTTCAAGATGTTGTGGATGACCCAAAGTTAGATGAAGGTGACTGGATTGTGGGAGAGAGCAGAGAGAAAAGATAAATGGGGACACATCGTAAAGGCAGTACAGGCCCACATTTTGCCATCGTTTAGTAAAGAAACATTTTTTTGCTGTTTTCAGAAGTTGACGTGTAATTGTTATCAATATTCCACATGGCTTTCATCCGGTTGTTCGATTTTAGTATATGCCTGTCGTTTTCCATTACTTTAGCTGCATAGACTACTTTTCGAAGAATAGTCTTATATTTACGAAAATAATTATGGAATTCGGATGGTTGGTTATAGCGTTTTGAAAGATAATATAAACGGCGTTTGTTTTTTGAAGAAATCCTTATCCCTTGGGTGATCCATCTATTGTATTTCTTTGTGTTAGTGAGCTTGTATATTATGAAAAAGCTAGGGTTGTAATGTTGTAGGAATATTGAGATAAATACATTGACTTTGTCGTTGGTGTTTTGGCAATTGTAAACATCTTTCCATGTTTCTTCACGCAAATAATTTATAAATTTGGATTGATTTTTGTCATTAAATTCTGTTGAAAACTTGTAAAGGATTTTAAGTGGTTTTAAGTTTTTACTAATAGTAAATACTTGAGCAAGGTGATTGCTGTATCCGGCGATAAACACTTCAGAGAGATACGAAATTCCATTGTTAACGATGATTTGATCTAGCAATGTTTGAGACGACCCGGAGAGGCGAGTTGGGTCGTTTATCGTAGTAACAACGTTAAAGGAATCGATAAGATTCTTGAATCGTTTAATTGTTGAATGTGCAGAGTCGGATGTACTCAGGAAATCGATGTTGAAATCGCCACATATAACGATAGATTTAGTAGATTTGTGTGATAGGCTTTAAAATAATTTGGATGTTTCGAAAAAATATATCAAGATCTGATTGAGGAGGTCTATAAAGACACAAAACAACAATACCGTTTTTGGACAGATTAACTGCAGAAAATTCGAACACTCTATCTACGCAGAAGTTCTCTCAGCCTGGCAATGGAGAAGATAATATATCATTACGAATGTAGATACATGTACCTCCGTGCGGATTTTTCCTTTAAGATTTAGTCGACAGTAAGAACTTGCTAAATAATAATTAGAAATAGCAGTCTCGTTTATGTTGTTAGTTGAAAGCCAATGTTCCGTGAGGCATAGCATATCGAATGGATTTTCGTGTACCAGAATTTCAGTGTCTGTCAACTTGTTTGAAAGGGATTGGACATTATGATGAAATATAATTATTTTATTTTCGTAAAGTGTTTGTGATTCACGAGAAATGGAACAAGCGTTAGATTGAGGAGAGAAATTTGCATTTGGTACAGCTTCTAGTTCCGGATCAAGCCCGCTCACTGCACCCACAATCTACTCATAGTTGTGGGTACTTTAATCCCGAAGTAACTCGCTTCTCTTCATTTACTATCGTCGCCACTTGGCTGCTACTCTGACTACTGTCAGAATATTTTACCTTACACAGGATGATATTGTTGACTTGTCAGTCTAAAAAACAACGTGGTCTATCATAGTTCTTCGGACATCAATGACCCAAGAGTCGTCTCGTAGCTTCCGCACCGCCACCTACAGCTGCTTCCTTGTTGCCAGAAGTCACCACCATGAGCGTATCCTTTTGTGGTATTACTTGGCGCGTTGCCCATTACGGTGTACTTTCCAGTTCGCTCTATCTACAACATTAGTATCACACTATTGCAGCAAAAAGCTTTTCTCCACTTAATAATCAAGATTACCCATTACGGTGTTCACTCCATTTCGTATCTGCCAGTTCCGTATTACAAATGTTGGACCTTTCTAAATAGGATAACGGGTTCTAATATATGAATTAAAATAAACAGAATGAGAGATAGTTCCACGTAAATAGTGCCTGATGTTCAAGATGCCTTTTCTGGAAACCTCTCCAGTGGCTCACGTGTTAGCGTCGTTGTTCATCAACAAGTCATCGCAGGTTCAATACTCGGTGGAGCGAGAAAAACTTTGTTTCTTTTCACATAATGGCCCAGTTACTATAGCTGTGAATACTGAAACGCTAACCCTCCTCCTTCTATCAACTTCCTATTTTTCGCAGTATCAATAACTCTTCACTAATTAACTACCCCTAACCTCTTCTAGTTGGTCAAGTTGTTGGTAAAGAAACCCACTTACTAACAATAACTATACTACCCGTCTTCTACATCCTACCGCTCCATGTAGATAAGCTTCAAAAAAACCTTCAAAATTTCGACCGGCAAGGCAATTATCACAAAGTTCATCGCAGTACTTTCTGATATGCTCACGGACTTCTCCCGACACAGGTCCTTTATATGCAGAATGACTATCGACAAATTTGCAAAGAGTATCCAGTAGATTTTCATAATGCGGATAATTTTCTGAGCGCGCATCCTCATCTCAAATGCACATAAAGTGATCAAAGTGGCCACCCTTTTGTTTTTGTTCACACCGGTTTCTAATGTTAAACTAAATAAATGAAATTAGAGACGATTATTGAGAGAAAGTGTTAAAATAAGTTAAGGAATTCGGTTTTATCAATTTTAGTTGACTCACGTAATCAGACATTTCCAACATAACTTACTGTTTCACAGCTAGGAGACCAACATGGCAGTGAAGATTATCTGTCTGTTGCCGCCCTACTGGTGGAGGTAGCTTCACGGACTTATAAGATGATGCGACGTCTATGACGCTTGTCCCTCATACAAACAAATCTGAACTCTCGATTTGTTGACTTTGCTACGACTTCACCTAACTTTCGATCACAGTATATTATTTCATGTTTTTGTATTAAGCATGGCCCAAGAAATTAATTTAACTGTTTTGGAACATAGACATCGAAGGATTATCTCGTTAATTTGATGGTAAGGATCTATACCCCGCCAGACCTCTACTGGTTCATTTGGAAAATTTTTGTGCATGCCTAAAAAAAGTATAAGTGAAGTTTAAAAATAATCATGATTTTTCTCAGAAAGATAGGGGCAGTTAATTTGGCTTGTTCTCTGGGCGGCAGAAATATGCGCTACGCCTCTGGTGAAAGTTTCAAAGTTAAGCAGAGTTGAGCATAATTATGCTGTGTTTTTACATGGAGTATATCAAAGTATTAGGAAAGTTTCTGCCAATATCCAGCCCCACCCCAAGAGTTATGAATTTAAATGTGCAAGTTTTGCGTTATTATGAAGAAACTGGTAGTGCTTTTCATCCGTGGTGTTTAATATTTTTGCTCGGGAGATTGATACCATGGAGATGTTTACAATGGTATACATATTTACTCACAAATAACATTTTAAAAGAAGAAAAAAATTTGTTTGCCGAGGTAATAATTTTATTATGTTAGGAGTGTGTAGGATTGTCATTCATGAAACTATTAATTCAGCCTTGTATTAGCTTATCATAATAATTAATAGTAGGTAATTTATTTGGATGATAAAATAATATTGATTAAACAATTGCGCATGGTTTCGATCTTAGATGAAACAATATTAATTCCTTTGCAACGGTGCGTTAACGTGCTCAATACATTAGGCAGATTCTTCTCTTTCCTTTATTTTCCCATGAGTTTCAGATCTTTTTTTTTTTTTATGTACATTTTCAGCTAATTTATTGGTATGTGAGTTTGTGTGGGGAAAGAAAGGGCTACACAGCCATCAAGTTGGTAATCAAAAAGATTGAGATGAAAAAGAGCTCGGCTCCTAATTGGAATAATTAAACCACCTACAGAGGAATCACTTGCAGGCAGCTTCCAAATGTAAAACAGCCTTAACCGTTCTATCCCAACGTGCACGCTGACTTTCGCTTAAAATTCTTTTTTCTTCTTCTTTTTGTTATCCAGTTTTTCGACCAACTTACCATTTTTTCTTCAAGTATTCTAAGACAAGCAAGGACGCGAGTATAAAACAAGCGGATCCCGATTCGCCTTAGGTGCTCGTCACGATGGCTAGATCCGCGAGCCTGCCCCCGGCGCTCTTCAAAATGTGATTTAGTTACTCCAATGATGATTTTTTCAGTTTGAAATCGAATGAATATGACACATTTTTTTATGAATCTAAAGAGACGTATAGTATGGCACGGTTTTGTACATTAATTTCTGTAGCCCCTTTCTGGTCTGGGTTTATCTCCGGTTTTCCTTCGAAAAGAGGCGAATTTCTTATACAGGTTCTTTAGGCTTTGTCTAGGGGCGTGTTTATAGTAACAATTAATCGAGAATTTAGTGTTATTTCAATTCTTATAAATTTTAAACTCTATACTCAGTGTAATCTATAGTTCGATAATAATTTGTACATGCAAAATAAATGATTTGTGGTAAATTACAAACATATTGACAGTCTATTGGTATTATAACTCTCTATTAGTATTATTATAATAAATATAATAATAATTATTATTATTATTGATATTATTATTATTACTATTATTATTATAAGTAGTTTTGGTATATCTATCGAGACGTATAAATAACGTAAAATGTTCTGCATTAGATTCAGGACCAGTTGGTTTTGTGCATACTGATATGAATAATCGCATTCCCAATGTCGTTATGTACCATTCAGACCACATGAGATACATGTCACTCCTAGAGGCGAGGGTTGAAAAGCGCGTGACACGGAAATTAATCCAAACTTTGAGCCAACAAAATGTTTTACTAAAATTCACCCGTAAGGGTATAAAATGGAATATTGGTGATTTCTAGAATCTTTCTCTCAAATACTCCAGTAAAAATAATGGATTGAGAAAACATACCAATACTATTAAAACATTGATGGATAACATTCTCACTAGATATCAATGGGAATGTGAGCAAGAATAAAGTTGCAAACATATCACAAATTCACGTGAGCAAAACCGCGGGGATTTAGCCAGTGTCATGTACATTACTTCTAATAATATTCCACCAAGGCAGTAGGTACAGATGAATCACAAAACTGTAAATTTTTGTTAGTAGAAACATTAAAATTCATCAAGCTACAAGAATAAACAGAATAAATAAGAGAAGCGCTGTACAACAGGAGCACTGTGGTTCAGGCACCAGAAAAGCTGGACACGAAATGAAAACGTTATCTACTTTGCTTAAAATTCAGTATCCTGCAGTTTTTGAAATCGCTGATTACAAATCCATGCTCATAATGGAAAAAATAATTTATTTTCAAACATTTATAACAAACCCATTACTTTTTGCATTATATCGTAAGAGTTTTTATTATATTTGCATTTTAGGTTTTAAAAACTAGATTAATAATTTGGTGTTTCTAGACACAACTGTGATTACAAAAAAAAATTATTTTCGCAATTATTATTATTTTTTTAATATTACTTTTTGCAAAATTATTTACAGATTGGAACAAATTATTTATGTGGTTTGAATGTTGTTCGTAGTCATTTTTAGTCAATGAGTAAATTTAAAATTGACAAAACGGACTACTCTTGTAAAACTACGAACATATAGCATAAGAAAATATTTAATTTTTTACGAAAATATGTCATAAGAAACCAGTTAATTCTTCAAGGAGACGGACTGTAACAGCTGACGGCTTGTGGTTCACTGTTCGCGGTGGCCCCGGCACTTCTCCGCGTGAATACCTCGTCCTCGCAAGTCGTTGCACGCGATAGAAATTCGCTTCTATAAGCAAGTGCCCTGCCCCAGCAAGGACGCGTCAGCATTTGAACCAGGTGTGTTCACTACCAGAGAACTAGCAGCAAAGGGGAATGTGCACGGGTCTAGTGAACACAGATTCGTGACACCGCACTGTGAAGTATATTGAGACGATACCTGACCAAAATAATTTTATCCCATGAATTAGATGGAATATGACGAATTATTGTTTATTTCTATACAAACAAATAGCAAGTCAATTTTTGATTCGAGAGGTTATGTATCAAATCTATACAAACAATTTGAAAATGCTCTATATAAATTGTCTTAACATGAATAATGGACATAACAATTGTTTGTACACTTAAAAATGGTTTTTCACCAAATTTACCGGGTAAAATACTTTTGGCCAGGTTTCGCCTCGATGTACTCTACTGTGCGGAGACACGAAGACGTGTTGAAAAGCGACATTCAGTAGCCCAGTGTATGTGCCCCTTAAGGAAAATTGCTACGCTAGCGCTACTTCACTTGATAGCTAGTTTTCGCCATAGAACTACGGCAAACAAAAACGTTCATTTGCGGAAAAAGACGTGTGATCTATGACGTCACTCATCGGTGGTTCGTTTCACGTCTGTAAAGTCGCGTTGCGCGACTTATACCAAAGCGCGGTCATTCAAATATATTCGTTCGTTTGAACCAGCGATGTGTGACGTCACAAATTAATGGTTTTAGCGAAAATAAGTCCCATTGTAATGCTCAAAAAAGCTCATTGTAGTGTATTTCGTTGCAAATTAAAGGAATAAAAATTCTTTAAGCATTCAAAATTAAGATATATTTTTCAAAGACATGATAGCATTCAAAATCGGCAAAGAAGGAAGTGGTTGTATAAAAATAAAAGCAGAATTAGAAAGTAACAATATTTATTGAACATTAGCCTTTAGATGGTTTAGTTACAAATTACACTTACAACCATCTTAAAAGCATTCACGCGTGACCACATGGTTCAATATACTTTGCACGACGCAAAGATAATTCAACAAATAACGTCTTCTGGAGTGCACACGAGGTATTCGCAATTTGTTTGCGATCAATTAAAACCATTCCAACTCTATTGGAACCTCTCCATTGCATATCGTAATGACTGAACTTGCAATTTCATGATGTAAAGTTGGCTTATTCGATGCCAGCTCCTAGTCAGTGTTAACAGAACATATCTGGCGAATAACAAGAAAGTATTGGCATTGAACACCTCTCTTGAATGCTACTCTTCTTGGTGTAAACTAGCAATGTCACTAGTGGCAAACTACCTGTAGAGCAATTACTTGCAGGCAGCTTCCAAGTGTAACACCGCTTTAACCGTTCTCTCCCTACGTGCCCTCTGACTTCCGCTTAAATTTCTTTCTTTTTTAATTTTCTTTTCGTTACCCAATTTCTCAACCATCTGACCATTTTTCCTTGAGTATTCGAAGACGAGCCAGGACGCGAGTATAAAACAAGCGGCTCACCGTCTCGCCTCAGGTGCTCGTCACGTTGGCTACATCCGCGCGCTCGCCCCCGGCGCTATTCAAAGTCTGGTTTAATTATTCTAATTAGGAGCCGAGCTATTTTTCAGCTCAATATCTATTCACTCAATTTTTTGATTACCAACGTGATGGCCGTGTAGCACTTTCTTTCACTTCGCAATCACGCATACCAATAAACGGGCTGAAAATGTGCATAAAGAAAAATACTGTTGACCTGGAACTTCATGAGGTAATAAAGGAAGTTATAGAAACTGCCTGATGTACTGAACGCGTAAACGCACCCTTGCGAAGGAATTAGAATTGTTTCATCTAAAATCGAATGAATACGCAATTGTTTAATTAATATTGTTATATCATCTAAATAATTTAACTATTATTAATTTTTACGATTAATTAATATAAGGATGAATTACGTGTTTCATGTAAGACAAGCCCGTACAACTCCTGACATAATAAAATTATTTTCTCTGTGAACATTGTTTTTATCTTCCTTTAATATATTTTGAGAGCCTTCCAGTAAATATGTATAGCACTGTAAACATCTCTATGGTATGATTTTCCCGAGCTACATATTATACANTAAACATCTCTATGGTATGATTTTCCCGAGCAACATATTATACACCACGGATGAAAAGCACGACAACTTGCTTCATAATAACGCGAATGATTCACATTGGCAGAAATTTCCAGAATGCTTTGATATACTTCATGTAAAAACACAGCATAATTATGTTCAACTCTGTTTAACTTTAAAACTTTTACCAGAGGTGTAGCGCATATTTCTGCCGCACAGAGCAGAAGTTAAATTAACTGTCCCTATCTTTTTTGGGAGAAATTATGATTATTTTTAAACTTCACTAATGCGTTTTTTAGGCGTTCACAAAAATTTTCGAAATGATCTAGTAGATGTCTGGCGAGGTATAAATTTTTACCGTCAAATAACGAGATAATCCTGCTTAATACTAAAACGTGAAATAATATACTGTGATAGAAAACAAAATATGTTTTGTAACAAGAACACTGAAGAGGTATTTGCGTTGGGTGAAGTAGCAGCAAAGTCAACAATTCGGGAGTACAGTTCTCTGTATGAGGGACAAGCGACATGGACGACGCGTCATCTGCTAAGTCCGTGAATCTACCTCCACCAGTAGGGTGGAAACTGTCAGATAATCTTCACTGCCATATTGGTCTCCTTGCTGTGAAACATTAAGTTACGTTTAAGAGTTAGGGTAGGTTGGAGATGTCGACTACGTGAGTCAACAAATATTGATAAAACCGATTTTCTTAACTTATTTTAACAATTTCTCTCAATCGTATCTAATAACTTTTATTTAGTTTATCATTAGAAACCAGTGTGAACAAAAACAAAGTGTGGCCATTTTGATCACTCTATGTGCATCTGAGGTGAGGATGCGCGCTCAGAAAATCCTCCGCATTATGAGAATCTACTGAATACTCCTTGAAAATTGTTCGATAGTCATTCTGCATATAAAAAGACTTCTGTCGGGAGGAGTCCGTTAGCATATCAGCAATTACTGCAAAGAACTTTGTGATAATTTCATTGCCGGTCGAAAAATACACGATATCTCCTGTACAACAAAACGCAAAAGTCAATTTGACAATGTCAAGTCTGATTTTTACCACCTACTTCAATGCGCGCGAAAGATATTTGCGGATCGCTTATTAACTATCTTTTTCTAAAATCGATACTCCTGCAAATTGCCGTCCTTAGTCTTGCCCAGCCACTCTCTATTCTCCGCCACTAATTTTTACATACTTGGAAGTAAAATTTATGATTGAAATTATTCTCTTTTCGGTTTGAAATTGTTGCAAATTCTGGGCATTTACAGATTTTCATATTTTGTACACTACATTCCGATTGCTTATGCTATTGTACGATGATTTAAAAAAAAAAAATCTAAAGGATATGATACAATTTTTTTGCGAATCTAAGGAGACTTGTAGTTTTCGTTAATCACTTACATTTTTTTCCCACGCGACGTCCACTTTTTCCAGTAATTGTATATATTAATGTATCGCATCTATCTAAAAAAACATATTGTTTTCTGGTCCCTTCAACATCATTATTTTTTACACCTTGTCCAGATATTGGGAATGCTGAACCGCCGTGCGGCGGTCCGCTGGATGAGTTATAGTAACTTTTATTTTAAAGTTTTCATCAAACGTTTTGTGGTCACAACTTAGTGTTAAAAATCTATGCTGTCAGAATTAATATTTGATGTGGTACGTCCGGTGGGAGAATAGAATATTGTGTTCGGAACATGATAAGACTAAATACTTAAAGTAGTTTTTAAAAATAAAGAAATATACATGTTAGTCTAATCAAGTAAGTCGATATATGTCAGAGAAAAGACAAAAGAAACTTTCAAATACTGGAGAGACGATACATTCAAAGAACAATCAGATATTTTCACTCTTCTTTGTTCTATTTCGTCGCAAGCTCAACATGGTCGCATCCTTTTTTTTTTTATTTTTTTGTAAATCGGAAAGGTAGTGTTTTTTTTAAAGGTTATCTACATGAAGTGATGGGATGTAGAAGACGGGTAGTATAGTTATTGTTAGTATGTGGGTCGCTTTACGAACAACTTGACCAACGAGAAGAGGTTAGGGGTAGTTGATAAGTGAAAAGTTATTGATACTGCGAACAGAAGGAAGTCGATAGAAGATGGTGGGTTCGCTTTTTAGTAGTCACAGCTATATGAACTGCGACATTAATGTGAAAAGCTATAAAGTTTTTCTGGCTCCACCGTGAATTGAACCCGGGATGACTTGGTGATGAGCTACGACGCTAACACCTGAGCCACTGGAGAGATTTTCGGAAAACTCCTTTTGAAAATTAGGCAAGTGGTTTCAAATTTTACACATATTACGTGGAACTATTTCTCATACTGTTTATTTTTTTTCGTATATTACAACCCGTTGCCCTATTTAGAAAAATCCAACATTTGTAGTGAGGAACGGGCAGATGCGAACTGGAATGAATACCGTAATGGGTATTCTTGATTATTAAGTGGAGAAACGCGTTTTTCCAGAGTAGTGTGACACCATTCTTGTAGATAGTGCATTCCTTGTGCACTTTGTATCTTCTAAAAGATCAACCACCTTCACACAGAACGTGGAACTGTAGATCACGTTCACACAGAACTTGGAACATCTACAGTTTCCTTATACTTACGTACCGAAGCAAAATCCCTTAACTGCCGAAGGTTGGGCGTTGTTTGGGATTTCTTGTATTCAGATTGTGCCAAAACCGCGATTTGTACGCCTAATGGTGCAGGAGTGCTTGGGAAAGACTTTTCTAGTAAGGGTGAGATAATATGTCAATATTTACGTATGAATGTTTTAAAAAATCCTTCAAATGAGAAATGTATATTTATGTAAAACTTCCTCCCAATAGGAATGATTGAGTTAAAAATTCAGAAAATCTGAAAGAATAATTCACTGAGGTAATTCTTGAACTCGGAAATTTTAAATTTATCATGGGAAAGGACCAAAAATTGAATCTAATCCATCTCACTAAACTAAATGACGTTCCATTAGGAGGAAGCAGATGGTACATTCTTCTGGCATGTTCATGACACTATTTTTAGTGGAGATAAATATATTATTTTTTCCACATCAGACACAGAAATCTTAATGATTTGCACCATTAAAAGAATGGGTTTACTAAAATTGTGTTTGCCTTGCGGACAGGGCCACTTTCGACGATATGCACCTTTGCAATGCATTGTCTCTGTCCTCTGAGAAGAAAAAAATGTCAGACAGCGAGGATTTCACGAGATCAATGGATGTGACCGAGTATTTCTTTTATTTTCTGAAAGGGAAAAAAATTACACTGAAGAACTTGGCTGGAATCCCCATATGACAAAATAGGGAAAATTCATAAAGAAATAACGGAACATATACTCTAATTTATAAAATTTCACGCGCATGTTTTTATCGGCTAATCGAGAACATGAATGCCCCGGTGTTCTTAGACAAACTACACCGACGTTTAGAAGAACAGAAGCATAAAATGTATCTCCATACAACTACTGCGACTTCATTTCACTAAACGAAGTACCGACAGAACATTTACGGGACCGTGTGGGTATCAGTTTTGACTATAATTTTCACTCTCCGTTTATGTGGGACAGAAGAAAACTCCTGAAGGATCCTGAACTCCAGATTGGATGAATTGCCGCGGATTCAAGAAGTACCGTCATAAGTGAGTGAAGAACACAATGAGATTTGTGTTCCGTAAAGATGCTCAGAAATATAATTCGTGTAATTCAAACAAGTGTGTAGCACTTGCACCCGAATTTATGTCAATAAAGAGTAATATTCAACGATATCTCTCAGTGGCTACAATTCTATACTTTCAATTATCTGAATAATATCTGTACAATTTTCTCGGGAAATACCTTTTGTTAGCACACGCATTATGTAGTTGCAATACCCGTTCAACCATTACAACAACACTGCTTTTAACACGAGTGTGATGTTATCGCTGTTCGAACCGCTTCTGTGCGACATCTCCCATACTGTTTTCTGAGATCTTTTCTTATCATTTGCGGTTTAACGTTCACTTTTTTTGTTTAGTTTATTGGGTCTTCTTTCGAGAACAATACTCTTAGAAGGTGTGTTCCTACTTTTTCTCATGTCCGTACATGTTGTTTATTTTCGAATCTGCACAAACATTCTTTGCTTTTAATATTTTTTGCATCTAATTTCAATGGGAATTGTCAGATCAATTTCTTAAGTGTCCTTTGTAAATAATTTATCCAAACCATCTTCCTTAACGTTATAACCATCTTATCATCCTTTTATCTTTCAACGCTATAAAAATTTATGTTTTATTTACTGCTTTTTTGTCTTATTTTCATTAATTTGCATCTCAAAACATTTTTTGATGTTTTTTAACTTTGACAAATTAGCTGTCCTCTTCCATGTTTATATCTTTCTGTCTCACTTAGGTCACATATTTTTAACAATTTAATCTGCCTTACTTTTACCATTTTTCAGTGTCTTCTATCTGTGTGTCTTCCTCATCTATTATCTTTTGATTAAATTCCTTTGAATTCACTGGAAGAACTTTATTTTGTAGCTTCTGTTTTTCTTCTTTATCTTTGAAACCTTATTGCTGCATGTTTACTCGGCTCCTTAACAGTAATAACGAATAGAACACTGAAGAAGAATTGATAATCAGTACAGTAGAATAAATAGAATTTTTAATACGGAAGCTTTCCGATGATCTGTCGATAGTTATAGATAGTGAGTACTGATTAATACTTGAATAAAAAGTGCATTGAGTAATCTTGTCTTCGTGTCAGTCTAACTAATTAACTCTTACGGTTGAGAAAGACATGCACAAAGCAAATAGGCCACCGATTTTCAAACGTTATGATAGTTTATCATAGCACATAGGACTCAGTATTTGAGAATACAGTAGGATTCCAAACTCACCATTCTTTATCATGCACAAATAGTGATTATATATAATAGCAATCAGTAACAAAGTTTTTATCCCCTTGCATCATATTGTGCATTAGTTTGGATGCACTGTTCGGAACTAGTAATAATAAAGAATTTTTTTTAATTTTTCACTAATACTTCTGTTTAGGCTTCTTCAGATCATGTTGGACAACTGCGACCGTTGTTCTTTAGGTGTTAAATTATTTATGTCTCTGAACTACTATTTAAAACCAGGAACTGTATACCGATTTCGGAGGAAAAGACAAATTACTGTTGGCGAAGACTCCTTTGGATCTGGACCTAGAATATCTGCTGAGAGGAAAGCTCTAACAAAAGGTCTTAACAGGCTTTAGTAACGAAAATATGTGGAAACGGAAGAGTGTGGAGGAATTATCCTTACAGTAAAAAATAAAATTAAACATAACAAACATTATATTTTATGTTTTATTCAGTTTTCATGGACGTATTTGACATTGATTTTCCTGTATATGGAAGTATTGGTGAACATGTCTTGAATCTGAATACGTTGGGACAACATTTTTGTCCCACCTCTGCAGTCCTTGTCAGTATTGCATTTTGGTTCTTTCTTCCAGTTTTTTACGAGGCATTTATCTGAAAGAGTACAGATCAATTAGTTCTCAGTCAGAATACATTCCAATGCATATTATTAATTCGTTGCATTAAAAAAATGTATCTTCCATTGTTAATTCGTCGCTTTTTACTTATTGCTAACGTATTTATTTTATTAGCAACGAGAAAAAAAAACTACGAAACAATTAGAATACAAGTACAAATAATTTTACAAATTACAAATTTTGGCGGTGTTTGTCCTCCATCTTCTACAAAAGTGTGAATATGACTTCGCACGTGTATTCAAAATAACAAGCTGAGTATCATTTGTTTCACTCTCCTAGAAGAAATAATCGGGCCCACATCAAATCCTCATTGGGCACAGGTCTAGTAATTGCAGAGCTCTAGCATTCGTGAAACGCCTAGGGATAAATTCGGTCCCATTTTGGTGCAGTTTAACTTTTAAACAAATATTCTTGTTGAAATCTCAATCGATATATTACGTCTTATGAATGTAATGCATACGGAAATGTTTTAGTAATGCATTAGTGCATTCAGTTTTATTATAGTGATCTCATATCTCGTAATTACAAAAATCGATTCTAAAATATTACTTTAATTCGTTCATGAAACGAATAAAAATTCTTTAGCTACATGTATTCTGTTCAACACACGAACTACTTGATCATTCTACTAAATATCGTGTGTAAATGAATCTCCCATATTGCATTTTCACGCGTGCCATATATAGGGATGTCTGTGGCTACATGGTGAGAATTTGAACCAATATAGAGTGCACTGCCTCCGAAGTACGGCAAAAAGGCACTAATGTCACCCCTATCTTAATATGGCGCTGTAATAAAATGTTCTCGTGACGTGATCCGTCGACCACCCTCCCAAGGAAAAAAACTCCCGGTATCCCCAGTTTTGTGGGCACAAAATTTTATCCTACATCTTGTTTCCGATAAGGAAGGCCGTATATATTCTATAAACAGAAGTATAATAAAATAGGTCGTGGTTCAACACCCATTTTAATTTCGCGCCACCGGCCACGAAAGCATCAGACGACTGAAGGCCATCTTCGATAGACTTCAGGTGCAGATTGGGACCATGAAAAACATAGCACTGCATATCATCAGCAGGTAAGTTTAATCTCGACTTGTAATTTATTCCAGTAAAAAAAAAGATTTTTTCCTAGTCCATCAGCACACGAATAATGTTACTGATAATCTTATACGAATCTCAAAAAGTGATTCTAATGGATATGGAAGTAAGTGCGCATTAATTCATATTGAGAGAAATAATACACTTAGCGAACACGTATTCCTAAAAAAATCTAATAACTCTTTCTCGACGAATGATACCAACGAATCTTTTTTTAAATTGTAAAACATCACAGCACAATTCATAAATACTGAGTTCTTATTTTTTACAAATTAATTATCCTGGAATAAAACATATTATTTTCACTTCATTTCTTTAGGTTTGTTTCAAAACACTTACAGTTATTTTTCGTGCAATTTGAATTGCAATTTTAAGTGTAAAAATTCTTACCTGGGAATGTAGTTGTCTAGAGGTTAAAAATGTAATCAAATCATGAGGTATCTTGTGGGTTTTTCAAACGTTTTGTTTCCGTCTAGTCAGTTTTATGATCTCATAACGTCTATTCTATTATTTTAATTCTTATACAAGAAATTACAAGTTAATGCCAATTTTAAGAAATAAAGGCAACCCATATAAACAATTAATATTATTTATGCATAATGCGATAAAGAACTGCACAAGAATCATAGTTACTGACAACCAAACTTACCAATACTGATGGCCAGGGGGCCAGGGAGCACAATGACGAGAACTAGCAAAGACAGCAACAGCGTAAGTTTCAGATCTGCATCAAACTGAAATTATAAGCTACCACAACGTAACGCTAAAGCGTCAGAAGGGAAATAAATGGATATATAAATCGTTGATGAAGACGAAGAACAAGTGATAAATGAGAATGATAGTGACAGGAGACTCTCTATTAAAGAAAATTCTATTGTTTACTTTTTGTGAAGAATTTGATAATAACCAAGATACTTTCAGAAGATTATAAATATGTACCTTCATCTGTATAACATTATTCTCCATACATTAGATCGTGTTTTTTGTAAGTGAGGTGTGCCATTTGATATATAACCTGTGGGTCACATGTAAATTGTCCAGAAAAGATTACTTTAAGCAGATCGCAATATTATTGTCCAACGTGTGACATAGCAAATTACATTTCAAACGTTTTATATGTCAAGTGTTGTGATCAGGGTATGTTCTTATCTATACCGGCATGACGATTAAAATCAACACTGTACAAAAAACAAGATTTAATTAAGAAAAGATGGGAAATGTGTTGCAATAAATCGCTATAATGAAATACACAGATATTCCCAAGAGTCAAGTACCCTTTAACGGGCCACCAATCTAAAATGACACGCAGCCGGCAGAGAATTACTACAGTACATGGAACTAATGCTTATAAATATTTTTTTTCTGGAATTTTAGAGCTCGTCAACGGCAAGGCCATAAGAGNGGCATGGCCATAAGAGCCCTTAGCTTATTAATAAAATGAATATACGAATATGAAAAAATATTTATAATGTCGTTATTAAATTTAATCTTAATAAGGAATAGGTAAGAGTGCAATATATAGAATTATAAAAAGTTCATATGATAATTCAGAAATACGAATCAGCCTTTAACAAAAAAATAAAACACGTAAGAAGAACCGAAAAAATGTACTTCAATAATTAAAATATTGATGTATAGAAAATAATGATTACTACCTAAAGAATAAATACCTATCACAGATAATATAACATCAGGTTCAGTATTTGTTTGATAGGTAGCAAATCTATAAAAATGGAGTTTTCTATCAATAAATGTTTAGGCACTCTGCACTTTCAAGTAATTGATTCTTTATCAATTAAAATTCTTTTACACTATTGCTTCATAACTCGTAAGTAGAAGTTTTCCGTTTTTAATGTTACTTTCTATCAGTCCTAAAAACCTTGAAATTATTTAGAAAACTTGTTATTTAAAATGACTAAATATTAAATAACTCTTATTTTTCTTAAAATTGTGACAAGATATTTTTTCGAATTAAATCATAAAAGATGCACAGGAGTGTCAAACTCTCCAAGTAGAAAAACGATCTATCAGAACATAGGATAAAGTCAATAAACACATGTTCACCAAGACTTAAAAACGTAGTAAATTGATCAAAAGTGAATCGTATTAAAGAAAAATTCGTATTAATGAAATTGGTATATGTTCTTTATAGATGATGATTTTTCAAACTAAAGCCAATATAATAAAATTTTACCCTTTTTCTAAATACATTTTACGTGATATGAGACGAATCATTGAATCTTCCTAAACCAGATCATATTCATGATGAATTATTCGAAGGACTGTTTAGCAAAGCTGAAAAAACCGCATTGAAGTATTTTGAAAATGTGGTTAGAATTAAAAAAAACCCATAAATATCCAAATTACTGTGACAAAGTAGGTGAACTGTTTCGTCTCATAATAATTTGGGGTGTAACTTGTCCCTCAATGTTATTATTTTTGGACTCCCACCTGGATTTCTTTTCAGTATATCTTGGCGTGGTCAGTGATGAACATGAAGAGCATTTTCATCAATATTTCTCCGCCATGGAAAAGAGATACCATTGAAAATAGAATGAACGAATGCTTGCTGATTACTGTTGGACACCGAAAAGAGACATTTCTGATGCCAAATACAGAAGAAAACAATAAACCTTTACGATTTAGATAAGAAGAGTATCACGAATATATCGTCAATGTAAGAATGTTTTTCAAAATTAAATTGGGCGTCACAGAAAACCTGTACGTGACGGAGAATAAAATAGTTACTTGAATTCGGTGCACCGAATTGGAGAAAACAATATCATTATGACCAATTTTACTTCATGTGCAAAAAGAATGTTTCGTTTTGTTCCCGAGTGTCGTAGGCTTCAGGATACGATATTTTTAACAATACATCTCACATTGAAGACTTCATAAATTAAAAAGAGTGAAATCACTCTTGCCATGCTAACAACGCCAAGCTCCAAACCCACATAAGGTCATGGAAGTCATAGATCTCTTTTTTGTAACTTAGTGATATTAGTGGCCCTTTTTACTATCTTAGTAACATAGTGGATATCACAAAATATATCAAGATCAAATTTACTTTAAAGAATGATACTTACATCTTTGGTAAATTATTTCAATACTTTTTAACAAATATCTACACACTTTCTACAAAATACGAAGTATCTACAAAAATCCAACACAATTTAAAAAAGGAGGAACATTGCTTTTGAATATTTTTTTTTTACTTTTTGTAACTGTCTGGTAGAATAAGTAAAGGATTAGCATATTGATTGTTCTAATGATGCCCCATTTTGCGAAATATTATCAACATACGATATTGAAGTACAGTAAAGGTTTAAAAGCAGGATACACATTTTTACTTTAAGTGATGGAATGCTCACTAACAACTGTGAATCAAGACAACGATGAAGTAGTAGACCTTTAATTCAAAGTAATCTGATTTCACACTTCCGGTAAATCACGTTGAACTTATGTTGAAGAATATTATCCTGCAAAAGGAAAGGTTGAGATCGGTTGGTGGTAACGAAGAAGACTATCTTTGGGTGAAAGTTGTGAGTCAGCATAGCTGATTTAAAGGAACGGTTGAGAGATCAACTGCAACATTATTTCAAAAGATAAGATTCCAGGAGGTTGACATACGGGAATTCGCACAAAATGAACTGAAAAAATAAGCATTTTATTGATATCTTGCTATTTCTTGCTAAGAGTAACAGAGTACTTTTCTTTGATTTGGAAATTTCTAAGAGTAATAATTTTGGCTTCCTACTCACTGGATTTTCTATGAAGGATGAGCATTGAAGGGTTGGATTGTGGGTGGGAGTAGTCCAAAACAGAATGACACGAAATAGAGGAAGGAGGAAAACTTATTCTTTTAGGGATTTTAAGATGTTTTATTAGGTTGAAGAATGTTTTTGGAAATTTATTCTGCAATAGACACATGTTATGTCATATATTCGTCTGAATTTCTTAGTAAAAGTGTTGTTTCAACAACATTCACTTCGAACTACTCAGCATATTTTCGAATGTCAAATGTTGTTTTTAAAAGTGCGCTGCTTTTTATAGAATCAAGTGATTTAGTTTCTATAAAATAGGATCTGCTCGCAGAAATAAATAAAATATTACTCATTGAATTCAAAATATTTTGCATGATTTAAAATTTATCAATTTATCAATAAATGATCTATAATGTTAATGAAAATTAAATAAGAAATATGTTTTGTTAAGAAAAACTATTATGAATACTGCAGTTTTCTACATGGAATTTGGATTTTCTGCGATCTACTCCGTTTTCTTTAGTACACAACCATATCCAGCTACTTTAGGAGAAATTTATTATAAATAGTCATATTCACATCTATATCATAAAGAGGTAAAATCACATAGGATTAAAGGAAAACATTTTTAAGTAAATTTTGCTAATATTTGAATACTACGTCCCTTATAAATTTACGTATTTTTTAATAATACAATGATTAGATTTATTTAATTTTTATACTTGTTTATATTCATTTGTTTCAATTATTGTTTTTATTGTAACAAAACCGTACGTTTCTGTTACAATTTAAAAATAACCGTAACCGAGTGTTTGTATGAAGTGATTGTTTACAGTTTCAAAAAGAGGGTAACATCGGCTCGGCATCTGTTTTAGAACAATGCATAGTGTGTTCCAGGTTTACGAGTTCGGACACAAACAGAGGGAGTGAAGCGACGAAACTGATAGAATGGATTTTTTATGAGGACAAGTTTTCTTTGAGAGATGATTATGTTTGGCCGTATAGTTTAAAATGATGAATATTCAAAAAGACAATCATACGCAAGGGTAAAAGAGAATTGTCCCGTACTTGATTTTTTCTAAAATTTGTTAAACTTCACTTATCTCGATCACCCCGACAAAAATCTTCAACCACTCTTTTCCAAAAACACCGCAGCCATTAAGGTATCGTTCAGTATAAATCTCTTTGAAAAAGAAGAGATGATATATCTAAAATGGATTTCCTCAAATGGGCGGGAAAAGGCTTCCCACTTCAAAGTTTTCTCTTTAATATCAAGAAGTTTTTTTCTTCACTTTAATAAAATATGTTAATTAGATCTAATCAAACCACACTATATGTTTATTTCCCAGAAATGATTTAGTGCAATAATGTGATCTAAATAACTCGTATGTGTTTCTATACTTTATTATTATAATACAAAATTAGTTTATTATTATAAATGCCTATTATTGTTTCCTAATATTTATTACTTTAGTATTTTAACATGTATAACGTCATTGCACGGTTGGATATTACATTTATCTTCTCGTCTAGGTTCGGAATTTAGACAGACTTTCCTTACGACTTAAGATAACTCAGGATCAGACTTAATGTGATGATCTCTTGCTTTCTTCAAGATAGAAATTAACTTTTTGTTTACTACTCGGTCATACGCACTTTCAAACTGCAATTTCGACACTAAATTAAAAAATTATAAAATAAATGTTCCAATATTCGTGTGTACGTTAACAATGAAATAGTGTCGAAAGTTTTGCGTCAACGATTTGTAATAGTTTTTTTGCGAGATTTTTTATTACAAAGTTAATACTCCCAAAATTTACTAGCATTTAATTTTACATAACTCAATTATTTTTCTATTCAATAGCCTTTGAATTTGCGCGACATATTAGATATGCATTATTTATAATTTTCTTTCTTTTCTGTCTGCCCTTTGGAACTAATTTTCACACAGTTTAATACGTCAAAGGAAGCAGAGCATTAGCTAGCACAACCCGTCCTTTGGAACTCGCCGAATGACGAATGTTTGGATCCGCCTTAATCCAGTTGGACGTTACAGCTTGTTCCGGCTTCTTTACACTTTCCGTGTTTATAACAAGGTACAAAACGTGCGATACATTTAAAAATTGTAATGTCCACAGGAGGTGGAATAAGGTAATTTACTATTTTGACACCAAATTAAACATCTTGATTGTGTAATAAATGATTGTGTATCTTAAACACAGATACAAAAATAAGTGGTGTATAATTAGTTTTTGGAGATCGCAGCAAGATGTCATGTGAATAAATTCTATGAATAAAAAAAAACAGTTCCGTGAAAGGAAGGAGGTAAAGGTACATAGTGCTTCGGAATTTGCTTCGGGAAATGAGGACGACAATAACGCTTCACTTCCCGTTGACTTAATGGCAACACGCCTTAATGACTTTCATTCCAGTACAAATGATTTCTTGGGATGATGTGTCCAGTATTGGTCAGCAAGATTTGTTTAAAATGAATGATAGGAGAATGCATATTTTTATTCAATTAATTCAATTTAATTTTAAAACAGATTTGTAATGTTAAAGTGTCGGGGTGTACAGAGAGCATTTCAAGTAAAACCTGTAATATTACGAGAAACACCATACATAACTTCACATTCCATATTTTAAATAACAGTCACAAAAACCTTCTCACGGGAGAATATGATTGTTAATGGCGTGGATAGCTAGCCAGCAGGGTCTTTTACGTGGGCGTTCTGGGGGTCTGAGGACCCACTGAGGCAAGAAAAATAAAATAAAATAAAAGATAAAATTGAACAAATATCACATGTTTCTCGAGCTGATAGAAAATGAAAAACAATTTCATTATTGCCTTTAATGTATTTAATCAACATAAACTGAATAAAAACGTATTTTAATCACCAGCTTGTTATTTAATATATGGTTTTTATAAATTAGGAACACATTTATACAATTCGTTATTACTAATATTTTGTAAATTAGACAGGAAGTCAAATTTAGTGGGTTCGTGTAGATTAAGTTGCTCGTTGCTCTCGCTCAGCGCATCCCAACAGAAGCGTCGGAAATACCAACGTAAGAATTCTAAGGATACACTTTTGTGTTTGTGCTTCTGGCGAAGAAGAAAATCAGGCAACGTAGGAAAGGCAGTAGGAAATTACAGTGAGTTATATCTAAATAAACTATAAAAACAAAGAATGATAACGTTGCTAATGCTCCACAATTACCAAGTATAAAAACAAATACTTGTGAGTAAAATTATAAGTGGTAAAAGAAGTAGTAATGCAAATTATGTTTTATATTGACCGTAATTTAGTAGTTCGTTTAATGTATACGTGGTAATTGGGTACAATTATATAAGTCACGAGTCCAATTGTTGAAAGAGGGAGGCATAAAAAATCTTGTGGTGGTGGGGGGAATCCTTACCGCCACCACTGAAGATTGTTCTACGTGAATCACCGCAGATGAGTTACTTGAAGAAATATTTCTTCTAAACATGTTTAAAAATCTAAACATTTATCTACAGTTGAACGGAAAGGATTGTATTCGGAAAGATAATAGAATGACTAAGAAGCATGCAACACAAATCACTACGTCCATTAGAATTTAATGACTCATAACTGTCGACGACAGTAAAGAATATGTTCTAGACATGACAGATCTAGAAAACTCAGAACGGTTTATCTAGGATGGAATGAGGAAACCATTTTCTTTACTGAAGATAATAACTCCTTATGGTTTGCACTAGCAATGTCACTGGTGACAAACCACCTACAGAGCAATCACTTACAAGCAGCTTCCTAGTGTAAAACCAACTTCAATATTCTCTTCCAACGTGCCCGCTGACTTTAGCCTAAATTTCTTTTTTTCATTTTCTCTTCGTTACCCACTTAATCGATTATCTGACAATTTTTCTTTGAGTATTCTAAGACGATTAAGGACGCGAGTATAAAACAAGCGGCTCACCGTCTCGCCTCAGGTGCTCGTCACGCTGCCTAGATACACGCGCTCGCCCCCTGGGCTATTCAAAATGTGATTTTATTATTCCAATTAGGAGCCGTGCTATTTTTCATCCCAATATTTTTTATTACCAACTTGATGGCTGTGTAGCCCTTTTTTCCCTTTGCAACCTGGCATACCAATAAATTTCCTGAAAATGTGCATAAAGAAAAATAAAATACCTGAAACTTTATGGGAAAATATAGGAAGGAAAAGAATCTCCCCCTGTATTGAGCACGTTAACGCACCCTTGCATTGGATTTAATAATGGTTCATCTAAAATCGAATGAATACGCAATTGTTTAAATAATATGAATGTATCATTTAAATAAATTACCCTTGATTAATTATTATTATTAACTAATATAAGGCTGAATTAATTGTTTCATGTAAGACAATACTATACACCCTTAACTTAATAAAATTATTTTCTCGAAAACCAATATATTTTTCTTCCTTTAAAATGTTATATGAGAGCCTTCCAGTATATATGTAAACAATTGTAAATATCTCCACGGTATGAATTTCCCTAGCAAACATATTAAACACCACGGATGGAAAGCACGACCAGTTGCTTCATAATAACGCAAAAGTTACACATTTAAATTCATAACTTTTGGTGTCGGAACTGGAAATTGGCAGTAATTTTCCTAATACTTTGATATAACCCATGTAAAAACACAGCATGATTATGCTCAACTCTGCTTAACTTTAAAAGCTTATCCTGTACCGTAGCTCATATTTCTGCAACCCAAAGGAGGAGCCAAATTAACTGCCCCTCTTTTCATGAAATTATCATTATTTTTAAATTTCAGTAATACTTTGTTTCTTTTCCCTTAGAATTTCCACCACAATGTACACGGGATATTACTATTCGTCTTATGAACAAAAGTCATATAAATTGAACTGGAAACAACAACTGTCACCTAACGGATATTAACAGAATTTGTGAAAGGCTATAGAGTTGATGTGTACTCACCCATCGCAAATGATTGGTTGTTTCTGGTGAAAGTAACGTGTACCTGCGTAGTTAGAGTGCTTCTAAATGCCTTCTTATTTATATGCGATCATTATTTATAGTTTCAGCAGTTTTTCGTGAAGGGGATTAAGGTGGAGATATCGCAAGGTGATTTAATGGGAGACACATAGATTAGGCTAGATGACTTTTCTAAAGCCTTTACAATTCGTAAGCTTCTTATTCAGTCCACTCATTTTTACATCATCCTTTTTACTTCGTCGTAACTGCTGTTCTTGTTAGAACAGTAGTCATCTATGTAAATTGGCGCGATGTATTAAGTTGAATTCAATTAGATACATTTTAGAATCCATAACCAAGAAGAGTATGACCATGTTGAATTCCATTAGATACATTCCATTAAATAGAATTTCATTAGAATGCATGACCAAATTGAATTCCATTAGATACAATTTAGAATGCATGAACAAGAAAAGTAAATTGTGGACTTATCTAAAAGGAAAAGTAATACAACTGTGTGTACTATATGTAGCAAATAAAGAATACCTTCCTTTTGTCGATATTTTGTCTAAAATCAATCAGCGAAAAAGAGAAACATACTTCCCAGTGTGTTAATAGAAATAGAGGCATTTTATTCTACTTAGATATCTCAAAACACATTTTATACGGAATAAATAGTCGTTACATCTAAAGTACAACGGAAAGAATATATTAACATTATATTATTGAATAATCTGCCCTCATCGTGTTTCAAGTGCATTCTTCAAATAGATGCTAGGTCTGTTAACCTATTGCATGTTGGAACTTAAAGGTAATATTTGAGCATATGATATTATTTCACGTCCTCAACGTTAATTTTGAAACTCAAACACGCCCCACCGAAATTTGTATACACAATTTTTATCCATAGGCAATAGCAGAAATTGACACTAAAACACTGGAGAGCATTGGAATTTTTTTGCTGGATGCACAGAGTGATGCTAAGCCAACGAGAAACAACACCATACTGAATTGGAGAATTTGCGGGTCATCCTGTGATTCCATATAATGAACATCGAAATAATATAGGCAGCACAAAAAAATCCAAAAAAATTGCCGAATTCCGAAGTCAACATACCATTAGGTGTTACGATATTTCATAACGTCTTACCATACTACAACTAACATTTATTCTACATAAAATTTTTATGATGATCAGTAACAAACGTAAATAATTTAAAAAAATTTAATCCGATTACTGAAATCTCAAAAATGTGGAATTGTAAACCGTCGGTCTTTGAACATCTTTTTATTTGTCAGTTACTTGTTTTTAGATTTGTACCTTTGTAAACAACTTCATGATGAAAATTAAATTTTTAAGAATATTTTTTCTCAATTTGTAATTTATCGTCACTAATATTTATTTCCGATTAAGTTTATAAAATGAAAAAAAGTTGATAATATCGGCTGATAAAATGTTCAATTATAGTAGAAGACTTATGCCGTTGTGATCTTAGAAAGGGCGGCGGGGATATGTGATTGGGGAGGTGGGGTGTCAGGAGTCGTGCACGGTTATGCCGGTTTCACAATTTCCTCTTTAAGAAGAACACACGTGCCGGTTCCAGCAGAGAAAATAGGCA
>NNCF01126212.1:36877-52840 GCA_002313205.1 Laupala kohalensis
GGATGGTAAGGTGTCAGGTGATGTAAACGTGCGTTTTGCTTGAAAAAAACATGGAACACCGGTGTGTTGGTTTAAGCACGGAAAGGGGAGTGTTGAGAATGCGAGAAGCGGATGATGCAATCTTGGGTCACACATCTATCATTTTAAGATGATGCAATCTTAAGCAACCCTCGTTCTGAAGTATAAAAGGGGTGGAAGGTTTTAACACGTGTGTCTACACATTAACGAGTTTTACGCAATATTACCTTATAGAGTGACGGAATCCTGGATGATGGAATCCAGGAAGACGCATTATTACACAATGATTATTGCGCAAATTTGATCAATGCAAGATGCTACTCGCTCTTCAACACAATTTATTTGCGACAACGGTCGACGTTGTACAGATCTGTTTCCCCCCAGAGCAGTGGCCTGTGTGCAATGGATGGGTAGGGGAAAGGTGGTATAAAAATGAGAATGTGTGGTGTATCATGATGTTCTAACATCATATATATGAGCATGCCAATAGAACAGCACTTGCTTTATTTACTATCTGTTTTATATATTCTCATCTATTAATTATTTTGTTTTTTAATGTTAGTTTTTATTTATGGTACTTATTTGGGAAGTACCCTAACCAGGTGGCGAGTGAAGGGGAAAAGGAAATGTGATTCGAGAAAAACGTTTTTAATACGACAATGAACATTTAAATTTTTACAAAAAATGAACATATAATCCCATCATATTTTTACAAAAAAATTATATACATAACTTGATCGAGAGAGTCTGCGGAATGATGATATTATTGACAATCATATAATGCGAAACGTTATAAAAGTGACATAGTGTTTTAAAAACGGGGGACAATAAAAATCTACGAATAGTCAAACAGTTGATCGGTTATAATCGATGGGCTCCATCATAGGTGGATGGTAGATTTTCAGTTAGAGATGACAAAGACCAAATTGCGCGTCGCAGGACGGTGACCAGTTCTTGCATGTGGCTGCGTAGTGTGTCACATTGAAGATGATGTCTCAATATCTCAAACAGTGTTAGTAGATTTAAATGTGCATCGATTGCTAAGTCACACATTGTCGAACCACCATCTTGAATGTAGTGCACGGCCTGGATGATATTGCGTGGAAAGGTTGTGGTATCCTCTTCAACACGACGACGACAACGAATGCTCACGACGTCAACTCACTCTCATCTGACGGAATATAATTTAGTACCCACGATAGACTCGTTACATAATAACCCCAAAATCACTTATCGTTGAAACATGTGAGAGAGAGTTTCTGCTGTTCGATCGTATAAAGCGCATGGTATTTCGAGAGGATGCAATGTACCGGATGCGACGGGTTCTTCCCATATTTTGCAGTAAAATACCGATTTGAATGATAAGTACACACAGTACAGATAAAATAAGTCTAAATGTTTTAAATTTACATTGAAAATACTCCAAGATGTTGTGGATGACCCAAAGTCAGATGAAGGTGACTGGATTGTGGGAGAAAGCAGAGAGAAGAGATAAATGGGGACACATCGTAAAGGCAGCACAGGTCCACATCAGACTTTAATGCATTGGAAGAAGAAGAAGAATACCGAATAAAACGATTCTTTTAGGCCAGAGTGGTTAACACTCTAGGGCGATGAATATTATTCCTATTGCGAGTATTGTGTTCGTGAACAGAACTGTTCCGTATAAAACAAGTGTGGCACTTCAGTAATTCAGTCTTAACAAACACGACCGTTTCAAAAAATTAATGCAGGGAATTGTTAAAATATTTAATTCTTTGAATAAAGGTTTACAAGAGTTTCGGGGGTGAGATTTACAAATTATCCGAACTATCCTCTTCTGAATTCTAAAAGTTTAAAACTTTGGCCGGAACTGCTCCAGAAGGTAATGCTGTAACGTAAATGGGAGTAAACGTTTGCAAAATATACACAACGGGAAATACGTGGACGAACCGCGTTAACTAAGATTCGTGATGCGTAACACAATTTCCTTAATTGGGAATTAAGATTGTCAATGTGACAATTCCCTTTGAGGTTGTCTTGAATATGGAGACCTAAGAATTTTGTATTCGTAACAGTTTTTAATTGTGTTCCGCTTAAAGAAAAAGAAACCTGAGGTAAAGATTTTGTGATACTATTGTGAAATGACATAGACATTTTGTCAGTGTTTACAATGAGAGGATTAGCATTGAACCAAGACGAAAGTTTAGACAAAACATTTTGAGCGTTCGCGTCTTTACATAGTAAATTAGTGTCATCAGCAAAAAGAACCATTTTGCAATCTGATGTGGATGATATGTCGTTCACATACAATTAAAAGAGTATAGTGCCGAGAATTTGGGAACTCCGCAAGTGGCTTAGTTTCTGAAAGACAACGCTGAAGTATTTTATTTTTAGTATAGTATATTTTAACCTGTTGATATCTATCTTTTAAATAAGAAGTTAGCCATTGATGTAGAAGTCCACGAATGCCTAAAGAATGCAATTTTGAATGGAGAATTCCGTGATCGATAACATCGAATGCTTTGGATACGTCAAGAAAAACACAATGAGGATTTTCTCCACGGTCAAGAGATGTGGTAACATCGTTTAAGAAGGAAAATATGGCGCTTATAGTAAAAAAGGGTTTCCTAAAACCATGTTGATCGTCAGAAATAATGTTATTTTTTGATAAAAAATTTAGAAGACGCTTATAGAAATTTTTTTAATGAATTTTTGAGAAAGTGGGTGATAAGGATATTTGTCGGTAATTTTCAATGTTACGTTTGTTTCCTTTCGTGTGTAAATGTTCCACCTTAGCTCTTTTATATATGTTAGGAAACACCTCTTCCGGTAGAGAACTATTAAAAATATTTATGAGTGGATTTAATATAGCGTAGAACTAAAATTTAACAATAAACTCAGGTATATCATCTACGCCTGTTGAAAATTTGTTTTTTAATGAACTGATAATTCTCATGATTTCACTGGCGTTACTTTCATAAAGTGAACATAGAATTGGGTATGTGGGTGGATATAATTGGAGGACATCGATTTGGATATATTGAGTTCGTAATTTTGCCTACTTCTGAGAAGTGAGAATTAAACAAATTTTCGATGTCCTGAGGATTTGATACGATTTTGCCATCGTTTAGGAGAGAAACGTTTACTTCGCGATTTTCAGAAGTTGAATAATGTTTAAAAATACTCCACAAGATTTTAATCCGGTTGTTTGATTTTAGTACTTGCCCGTCGTTTTCCATTACTTTAGCTGCATAGGCTACTTTTCAAAGAATAGTCTTACATTTACGAAAATAATTATGGAATTCGGGTGGTTGGTAATAGCGTTTTGAAAGATAATATAAACGGCGATTGTTTTTTGAACAAATCCTTATCCCTTGGGTGAACCATCTATTGCATTTCTTTGTGTTAATTAACTTGCGTTTTATGAGAAAGCTAGAGTTAGTCGTATCAAGTAAGTCGAAACTTGATGCAATCTCTTGTCAGAGAAATGGCAAAAGAAAATTTCAAATACTGGAGAGACGATACATTTAAAGAACAATCAAATATTTTTTTCATTTGTTTGCTGTATCTCGTCGTAAGCTCAACACAGACACATCATTTTTATTTTTATATTTTTTTTGTAAATCTGAATTGCTGTGTTTTATTGAAGCTTATCTACATGGAGCGATAGGATGTAGAAGACGGGTAGTATAGTTATTGTTAGTAAGTGGGTTTCTTTACCAACAACTTGACCAACGAGAAGAGGTTAGGGGTAGTTACTTAGTGAAGAGTTATTGATACTGCGAAAAATAGGAAGTCGATAGAAGGAGGAGGGTTAGCGTTTCAGTATTCACAGCTGTAGTAACTGGGACATTAATGTGAAAAGCAACAAAGTTTTTCTGGCTCCACCGAGTATTGAACCTCGGATGACTTGTTGATGAACAACGACGCTAACACGTGAGCCACTGGAGGGGTTTTTAGAAAAGTCCTCTTGGAAATCAGGCGAGTGGTTTCAAATTCTACTCATATTACGTGGAACTATCTCTCATACTGTTTATTTTAATTCATATATTAGAACCCGTTATCCTATTTAGAATGATCCAACATTTGTAATACGGAACGGGCAGATGCGAACTAAAGTGAATACCGTAATAAGTATTCTTGACTATTAAGTGGAGAAACCCGTTTTTCCAGAGTAGTGTGACACCATTGTTGTACATAGTGCATCTCTGGTGCAGTTTGTACCTCATAAAAGAATAAGCACTTTCACGAAGAACGTGGAACATCTACGATTTCTTTGTACTTACGAGCCTAAGCACAGTCCGTTAATTGTCGAAGGATGGATGTTGTTTGGGATTGCTTGTATTCAGATTGTACCGAAACCGCGACTCTTACGGTTAATGGTGTAGGAGTGCTTGGGCAAGACGTTTCTACTACGGGTGAGATATCATGTCGATATTTACGTCAGAATGTTATAAAAACATCCTTTAAATAAGAAATGTATATTAATGAAAAACGTCCTCCTGATAGGAATGACTGGGTTATGTACTCAGAAAATCTGATAAACTAATTCAGAAGTACTTTTTGAACTCGGAAATTTTCAATTTCTAATGAAAAGAGGACCAAAAATTGTATTGTATCCATCTCACTAACTAAATGACGTTCTATTAGGAGGAAGCACGTGGTAGATTCTTCTGGTATGTTCATGACACGATTTTAAATGGAGATAAATATATTATTATTCGCACATGGGACACTGAAATCTTAATGATTTGCACTTCTCATTTTTTCACCATTGAAAGACTGAGTTTACTTAAATTGTGTTTGCTTTGCGTACAGGGCCATTGTCGATGATATGCACCTTTGTAATCCATTGTCTCTGTACTCTGAGAAGAAAAAAATGTCAGACAGCGAGGATTTCACGAGTTGAATGGATGTGACCAAATATCTCTTTTCTTTCCCAAAGGGAAAAAATTACACTGAAGGACTTGGCTGGAATTCCCATACAACAAAACCTTCAAATTCATAGGGAAAATTTATGAAGAAATAGCGGACCATATACTCCAATTTTTAAAAAATTTACACGCATGTTTTCATCGGCTTATCGAGAACATGGATGGTTCAGTGACCTTAGATAATCCACATCGAGTTTTAGAAGAATAGGAGCATAAAATGTACCTCCATTTACCGACTGCGGCTTTATTTCATTAAAACGAAATTCCGACAGGGTACGAGGCTTGGCTAATATGGGACCTTGTGAGTATCACTTTTGACTACAATTTTCTCTCTCCACTTATATGAGGCAGGAAGAAATCTCCAGAAAGATCTTGAACTCCAGATTGGATAGTTTTCCGCGGATTCAAGAAGTGCCGTTATAAGTGTCTGCTGAACACCGTGCGATACAATGAGATATTTTTACCACTGGGTTGCATGCACGCTAGTACTGGGTACCTCGGAAAATGCATAAAAATAGAGTTGGTGCAACACAAGACGTTATCACCATTTTATCTTCCTCATCTCTTTTTACGTCGTCAAAATTCCTGTTTTATTCACACCTTCTTTGTCGTTCTTTAAATTTACAGCTTAAAACAAATTTCAATTTTTTTAACTTTGACTAATTTGCTGTCTTCTACCATGTTTATATCTTTCTGTCTTACTTGTGTGACATTTTTTTAACAATTTAATCAGCATGTTCAATGTCTTCTGTCTGTATGTCTTCCTCATGTTATTTCATTTCTATTATCCTTCGATCAAATTCCTTTGAATTCACTTGATTAACTTTATTTTGTTCCTCCTGTTTTTCACCTCTACCATTTTCAACAATTTGTAACCTTATTGCTGTATGGTTACTCCACTCCATTACTGGAATAATGAATATAATACAGAAGAAGAATTAATAATGAATAGAATAGAATAACTAGAAACTTCGAAACGAAAGCTTTTCCGACAAACTGATGACAGTTATAAATGGTAAGTGCAGGAGTGTATTGGAATATAAAGGGTACATAGTAATACAACTAATTAACTCTTACGGTTGAGACGGTTTTCGTGTCAGTCTAATTAGTTATCTCTTACAGTTGAAAAAGACAAGCACTAAGCAAATAGGAAACAAATTCAAATGTTATGATAGTTTATCAGGGCACTTAGGACTCAGTATTTGAGAATACATTTGGATTCCAAACTCACCATTCTCTATCGTGCAAAAATAGTGACAATATATAATAGCAATCAATAACAAAGCATTTATCCATATTGCTGCATATTGTGCGTTAGTTTGGATGCACCGTTCGGAACTAGTGATAATAAGAAAATCTCTTTAATTTTGCACTAACACTACCTTTGCTAGCACTCTCCAGATCATGTTGGACGACTGCGACCGTTGATCTTCATATGTTAAATGATTCGTGTGCCTGAACTTAGTTCAAACACCAGGAACTATATACCGAATTTGGAAGATAAGAGAGGAAAGCTCTAACAGAAGCTTTTAACAGGCTTTAGTAACGAAGATGGGTGGAAACGCAAAAGTGTGGAGGAATAATCCTTACAGGAATAAATAAAATTTAAGAAATATCATTTTTAAAAAGTTTTTAATTTACTGTACAAAATAAAATTCGTGAATATAGGTATCTATGTCATAAAAATTTTAGAACTTCGATCAGTATGTGTTAATTAATTTGATGATTCAGAGTTTAAAAAATATTTTTAAATGTTTTCTTCACTTTCCACGAACATATTCAAATTTATCCGAATGCAGTGGACGTAACACATGTCTTGTATCCGTAAGAGCTGGAACAACATTTCTTTCCAGAACTGCAACTCATGTCAGAGGTGCAAAGCGGGCTTTTCTCAAAGTTTTGTTGCGGGCAAAAACCATCTGAAAAAGTAAAGGTTAATTAGTTCTTAGTCATAAGCCTCTCCAATACATATTCTTAATTCGTTGCATTTAAAACATTTTATCTTGCATTGTTAATTAATCGCTTTTTAACTTATTGCTTTTTAACGTCTATTCCATTATTTTAATTTTTACAAGTTAATGTCAATTTAAAGAAAAAATGTTAACCCATATGTCATAAATAATAAATAATATATATGCATAATACGATAAAGAACTGCACAAGTATCATAGTTACTAACGACAAAACTTACTTCCAACGGCCAGGGATTCAGGGAGTGTAGAGACGAGAACCAACAGAGACAGCAACAGCATAAGTTTTAGACCTGCAACAAAATGACATTGTAAGCTACTACAACGTAACGCTAAAACGTCAGAAGGGAAATAAAATGATCTATAAACCGTTGATGAAGACGAAGAACAAGTGAAAAACGAGAATGATAGGGACAGGAAATTCTCTATTAAAGAAAATTACTATTGTTTACTTATTGTGAAGAATTTTATTATATCCAAGATAACTTAGAAATTTCTAAATGTAATTAATGTTTTTTTACTCTAAATATAAGTATACTCCGTTCAATAGGTCGTGTCTTTTTGTAAGCGAGATCTGCAATTTGATGTATAACCTGAGGTTCATTAGTAAATTGTCCAGAATCGGGAAAGTAGATTACTTTTAGCATACCAGACGATTAGAATCAACACACTATACAAAATATAGCTTTAATGAAGATGTGAAAGTGTTGAGATAAATCGTTATACTGAAATACACAAACAGACAGTCACAAAAGTCAACTACCCATGAACAGGCCACCAGTCTAAAACAACGCGCAACCGGCAGAGAATCATAGACACCGCTCAGGCACGTATCTCAAGTACGTTTCTAGCACCTTCTCCAGAAGCATAGATGCTTCGCTTTTATATCTCCGGCTATCACCTCCACACACACTATCACCAATAAGGATTCTATGTCAAGGGTAGAATAACTCGTACTGAATCCGTTCTCGGGGTTTCTACATTTTACATCGAATAAAAACTTACAACAGTTTCCCAGTCGAAGGTCTTGTTCCCGTTTGCGTGGTTAATGTGAATTAGTACTTCCCTACTGGAGTATAACAAGAAATGTTATTTATGAAGAGATAAGTCTTGATGACGTATTAAAGAGAAATTATTTAGCTACGTAAGTTATAGGCTATAGGGAGGAGAATATTAGAATAAGACGACGATTGATAAAGGATTACAAACAAAGGATAGAGATAAGTGAAGAATATAATATCGTGATACTTACTACAGGGGATGAATATTGTTAAGATAACACAGCTACCAAATGTGTATATTCTGGGGAGCCATATTGGAAATGGACATTATATGAGTGTAGTATTTTGGTATAATGTATGGTAGAAAGTATTATGTTACCAATAGATATTTCGGAAAAATAGAAACACTGTGCATGTTGTTTGTGCAGATGAACGCATATATACAGTATCCTGAATATGTTGAAAATTTTATGGTATTTTGCTGTGCACAAAAAGAGTTTGAAACTAACTGATATCGAAATGGTAGATGCTGATAATGGTCTGCAAAACAAATATTGTAAGGATTCGATGAATACTATACGAAATGTAGCCGCCAAAAGCATGAATATTAACCTTACTTTTTAATTTGTACTATAACTCATGAATAATTAATAATATAAATGTGAAAGAAACGGTAGGGTAAAGGCAGAGGTGAAATAAACTGAGTTATCGGATTTTACGGAGTTTAAGTGATATACTCAAAATAACAGACGCCATTTGCAATCAGTGAACATTAAATTTAGTGTGATTGATGCAAAACTTGGGAGTAAGAAAGACATAGAAAGGAGATCACAGTATGCAACGTTATTTCAGAAAGACGTGTGGCAGAGCAACGGTAGCCTGCGAAACAAAAACCGTAATCCTACATTTGGACTTAATGCAATAGTAAGACAACCTAGTGTAATTTTAATTTGCGTAAAGTGAGAATGAGTTTCGAATAGTAAAGTAAAACGTATCCCTCGTAAAGAAGACCATATGGGAGGGATATATGACAAAACGTCAGGGAGCTGAGAAAGGATTTAAGTATTAGAAAAAGGGCGAAGATGAGTTAGATATATTATGTGAAAAAGAGGAGTCGAAGGAAAATAAGTAATGATGGGGAAAGATCACGGAGACTAGGAAAAATTCAGTGTCGCCCACGCACCATCAAAGAAAAGCAGCAATGACTATGGTACATCAGAAGATGGAGACACGATTTCAACGAGAACACGAAAATATGGATATTCTGGAAAAGATAAATTAAAGCCTGGAGTGTATATGAAACTTTACAACTGGCTCTAAAAGATTGTTAGTTCAAGAAGCTTTTAAGGATGGTACAGCAGGCAATTAAGAATGGCATACGAGATTTGTGGAAGAATTATAAAAAACTAAGTGAGGAAAATGTGATATTAAAGAAGAAAATAAAGGAGTCAGAGAAATTGCAATTACCTAAGAGGCAGATTACTGATTTAGGGAAAGAAATTAGCAGAAGAGAATGTAGGAATAAAAAACAAGAGGGATTAGAAGGAAATGGAGGAAAGGTTTGTAGGTGTGATGGATGAACGCTGGAAGATGTACCTGAAGAAACAGAGGAGGAAGAACCAAATGATGGCCAAAATAATAGGAATAATAGAACAAACGGAAAGGCAAGATATGGTAATATAAGAAGTTAGAGAGATACGGGGATAGTTGGACACAAGAATGACACTTAGTAATAAATAAGAGGAGTACTTAAAACAGGTGCCGTTGGTGCTGCGAGAAGAGGTTGGGGATAGAACATTTTCACAGATAGTGCGTAAACGAAGAAAGAAACGTGAAAATGTCATACTTGTAGATAAGGGGGATGAGTCTTGTGCAAGAGGTGCATGACCTAATGAAAAAACAAGAAGTAATTCAATTAGATGATTGTAGGTTGGTGCTGGGTGAGAAGCGACTATTAAGAATGACAAAACGACATGTGAGTACTATGGTAGGGACGTTATTGACCACACTCAGGAAGGTACAGGTGAATCAGCTCAGGCAAATATTCCCCAAATTAATTATCAGTGTTGAGGAACAAATATAGGATGCGACGATACAGCATTTGAAACAACAGAATGGGGGAAAGGAGGAAATTACGTTTAGATTGATAATGAAGATTGGACGGAAAGAATAGGGACTGAAATATTCGAGAGTTGAGTTAGATTATAAAGACATTCTAAGAGAAGTACATTATATATATATATATATATATATATATATATATATATATATATATATATATATATATANAGTAATTTATATTAATAATAAGACATAATACAAACATGCAGGAAAATAGTTTTGAAATAGTTGTCGCATATTTTGAAATTACTACAACAGTGGATACGTCTATAGAGTCTCTGTGGTGCTACTTTTGCCACCGCTATTGACACTTGGCTAAGTACTGCAAGGAGAAAAAGCAATGCTGTAGTCATTATGGGGAAGGAGGTCACGATTTAAAAGATTGTAGGGCGGATAAAAGAAAACCGGTGTGTATACATAGTAAAAGAAATAATAGGACGTGCGATCATAGTGTCGTGAAGAGTACAAAAGGGTTCGCGACATAATAGAAAAGCAAACCTATTATGGGACTTAGAATTGTGAAACTAAATATATGCGAAGCGGACATCAAAGACCTCTAGAGCTATCAACATAGAAGAAGAAAATAGATATTTGCGCGGTGCAGGAGCCCTATATCAGCAAAGGGAAATTACCGTATTTGCCAATAAGGATGAGCACTGTACATAGTAGAGCTGCACGGTCAGCATTGATAAATAAACATACTTCATTGTCAAAAATAGTGTTAAAACCTGCATATGACCACGTGAAGGAAAATAAACTAATTTACTCTTCTTAAGAAAGCAAATGATCATCCCATTCATTCCGATCAAGGGCCCTTAAGAAGAGGCGGATTTACCATTGCAACTTACTCCTATCTATAAAAATATAGTTTGACAAGTGTTATAATATTAACAAAATAATATTAACAAGTACCCATAAATATTGTATTTAATAAAACATAGAAGAGACATTTCACAAGTATGTATTATCAAGCTTTAAATAATTCGGAAAGTATTGTTGATAAGTCGTAACTATTAAATAAAACCCTAAATTCGCTAATATAAATTTTAATTGAAGCCGTCCTTAGGCTAGAGTTTACCTAGAGTTTATAAAAAAATCCGTTTCTATCCGAAGGAAAAACGGAGAAAACCCGGGTCAGGATGGGGCTACGAAATTAATGTACACAACCGTGCCATAAAAGACATAATACAAGCTTCCAGGAAAATAGTTTTGAAACTGTTGTGAGATATTTTGAAAGTACTACAACAATGGCGTGATAAAGTACAAGATTTAAAAATTATCCGAAGAATCCTCTTTTGAATTCTGAAAGTTTTGACGCTCTTTGAACGTAATTGAATCTTGACGAACTCCGCGAGTTAATGGCTTTGTTTCTGAAAGGCAATAGTGAAGTACTTTGTTTTTAGGATTGATATTTCGACCTTTTGATATCTATCTTTTAAACAGAAAGTCAGCCACTGATGCGCAAGTTCACGAATGCCTAATGATTGTATTTAGAAAGGAGAATTTCGTATTTAGTGACAGGATTGTTTTAGATATCAGGAAAAAAACTGAGGATTTTCTTCATGGTCAAGAGAAGTGGTAACATAATTTAAGAAAGAAAATATGGCGCTTGTAGTGGAAAATGATTTCTGAAATCCATGTTGATCGTCAGAGAGAATGTTATTTTTTGACAGAAAATCTAGAAGACGCTTATAGGACTATTTTTCTAGGATTTTTGAGGAAGTAGGTTATAGAGAAATTGGTTGATAATTACCAACATTTCCTTACTCATATAAAGATTTCACTTTAGCTCTCATAAATATGTTAGGAAGCACTCCTTCCGATGATCAAATATTAAATATATTTATGAGTGGATTTAATACATCGTGGGACGAAAATTTATCAATTAATTCGGGTTTATTATCTATGCCTGTTGACAATTTGTTTTTTAATGAACTGATAATTTTTATGATTTCACTGGTGTTAGTTTCAGAAGTGAACATAGAATGGTGCACGTGGGTGGATATATTCGGAGGACATTGGTTTTGAGGTATTGAATGAGATATTTTACCTACTTCTAAAAGATATGATATAATTAAATTTGTGATGTCTAGTGAACTCGCCATCGTTTAGTAGGGAAATGTTTTCTTCGCGATTTTCAGGCGACGTGTAATTTTTAACAATATTCCACATGGTTTTAGTCCGGTTGTTCGATTTTAGTATCTGCCTGTCATTTTCCATAACTTTAGCTGCATAGACTACTTTTCGTAGAGAAGTCTTATATTTACAGAAATAATCATGGAATTCGGGTAGTTATATAGAGTTTTGAAAAATTATATAAACGGGTTTTTTGGGAAGAAAATATTATACGTTGGGTGATCCATCAATTAGATTTCTTTGTGTTAATTAATTTGCGTTTTATTGGAACGTTACAGTTGTAATGTTTTAGGAGTGTTGAAATAAAAACATTGAATTTGTTGTCGGTGTTTTGGCAATTGTAAACATCTTTCCAAGCTTCCTTCCGCAAATAATTTGTAAATATGGCTAATTTTGTGTCGTTAAACTGTCTATAATACTTGTAAATGATTTTAAGTGGTTTCAGTTTATCTTCACTGCTAAACACTTGCGCAAGGTGATCACTGTATCCAGCACAAAACACTTAAGAGAAATACGAGATTTCATTGTTGACAATAATCTGAACTAGCAATGTGTGAGATGAACTGGAGAGGTGAGTGGTGTGGTTTATGGTAGTTACAAGTCCGAAGGAGTCGATAAGATTCTTGAATCGATTTATGGAAGAATTTGCGTATTCGGAAACACTCAGGAAATCTATGTTGAAGTCACATATAATGATAGATTTTTTGAATTTATGTGCAATACGTTTTAAAATAATTTCGAAAAAATATGTCAAGATCTGATTGAGGAGGTCTATAAATACAAAAATGATAATACCTCTGTCGGTCAAATTAACCGCAGAAAATTCGAACACGCTATCTACGCAGAAGTTCTCGTAGCCTGTCAGTGGAGAAGATAAAATATCATTACGAACGTAGATACAAGTACCGCCGCGGGGATGTTTTCCTTTAAAAATTTGTAGTCAGTAAGAACTTGCTAAATAATAGTTAGAAATATAAGTATCATTGATGATGTTAGTTGAAAGCCAATGTTCTGTGAGGCATAGCAAATCGAATGGATTTTTGTGTACCAGAATTTCATTTCTGTCAATTTGTTTGAAAGGGAATTGATAATATGCAATGCGTAAGTAGATATATTGGAAATGAAAGAATACACTAAGATATATATGCAGATAATACGAGTGATCAAAGGAGAAATCAATGTAATGACTGTCAATGTATATGTGAATATAGATGTAAATGAACAAGGATACTTCGGATAATAGGAGAAATTTTAGATAAATTTAAAGGGAAAGAATTATAGTTGTGCGGGGATTGGAATAGCAGATTAAAATTGTGGGAGGATAAAATAGATAATAAGAGCGGAAATTAAATGGAGAAGATAATATTTGAAAAAGATCTAAGGTTTGCTAATATATACGGCATGCAGACATTTCAAATGCAAAATGTGACAACAATCATAGATTTGACATTGCAGTCTAGAAATACTAATACGAAAGCAACTTTGTGGGAAGTCGAAGATGAGGTAGAAAGTGATCATAGAATAATATAATTTACTATAGAGAGAAATGAAAATGAAAATATGCATGATACAAGCCAACTAAACTATAGAAAAATAAATTGGAGCAAATTCCAAAAAGAGAATATAGGAATGACATATGAGGTGACATATACCAAAGTGTATATTAACAATTGAATAGAAGACCTGCAAATGAATATGTTGAGGACGCTAGAACCATATTGTGCAAGGAAAGTAGACGGAAGAAAACGAAGACATACCTGGTGAAATGGGGAATTGCAGAAGGCTAAAAAAAAGATAAAGAATACGAAACGGAAGAATTGTCAGCGAGCAAAAAAGGGAACAGAGGTACATGAAAGAGAACCAAGTGCCTATAGATAATATTTAAAGGAATTTAACAGACTAATTAGGAAGGAAAAGCGAAAAGATTGGGAACAATTCGTGGAAAATAGTTTGACAACAAACATATCGGGATTTCCCTGTGTTATATGGCGAGATAAGATAAAAAAGAAAACGATTTGGGGTACAATTAAGCAGGGGAATGTGGAAATAACAGGATGGTTAGATACAGGAGAACAGATTATTTTAGGTATTCTACATTGTGTGAAAGAACAAGTGATGCCACAACGTAATGTGTATACAGAAGTAAACGAGGAAGAACAGTTCAGTATGGAGAGTTTATGCATGTAGTAGCGAAATTAAAACATAATAAGATAATTTATTTCGATAATATAAGTAATGAAATGATTAGAAAGTTAATATCCATTGAAATGAAATAGTACATATTTTACAGTATTGCTACAGTTATGGATATTTCCCTCGGTGTTGGAAGGTTGGTTTGTTGAAATTGTTCTTAAAACCGGGTAACAGAAATCCGCAAATAAGTACATCCTATAGGCCGATAACGTTATCGCCGGGGATAGGGAAGTTAATGGACAAGATCATAAAAGAGAGGTTTGAAAGAAACTGGAAAAGAAAATTATAAAATAAGCAATATGGTTTTACAGTAGGCCGAGTTGGTGAAGATGCAATAGAACCATTACTCAAAAGGATACAAGAAAGAACATATCGATACATGCTCCTTGTAAGTGTAGATATACAAAGGAATTCCGAGGGTGTCCAGTAGTCTACAATAATAGAGAAATTGCAAAGGAAGAATGTGCCACCCAAGGTAATGAAAATCGTGTGCAAGCGTAGTATGCGAGAAGTAAACCGCGCCACACGGAGAGGAGGCTCTCAAGTACACAGAGTTGCTGCCTTTTACCGTGGAGCGGTATGTACAAGAGTACATCTACTAAGACACTGCAAGATTTATTAGAGGTATTTCCTATAGATTTGGAAATTGACAAGAACTACCTAAGAACACAAATACGAAGAGGGGAAGAAATGCAACTAGGAGATGTTAAAATGAATGAAAACGAGAAAGGCTGAAAAAATAGACTGACACGAGAATTGGTAAAAGTATGGACAATACGCTGGATTAATGCAATGGAAGGGCGTCCAACATTCATGTTTATACGAGATGATAAATAATAAATAAATAAATTTATGGTCAAAAAACAGTACAAACTGCGTATGACCACGTGGAGGAAAAAAAACTAATTTACTCTCCGGAAGCAAGCAAGAGACCATCCCATCAATTCCGATCAAGGGCCCTAAGGCAGAGGCGGATTCAAAAATTTCAGCAAAAGTTCCTAGATAAGATAAAAAGTTAGCTATGAGTTATAATACTAATAGAATGTCATATGTTTGTAATTTAACACAAAAAAATTATTTTACATGAAAAAATTATTATCGAAATATAGATTATTCTGAGTATAGTGTTTAAAAATCGTAAGAATTGAAATAACACTAAATTCACGATTTATTGTTACAATAAACACGCCCCTAGAGAAAGCCTAGAGAACCTGTATCGTAAATCCGCCTCTACCAGAAGGAAAAACGGAGAAAAACCCGGGCCAGGATGGGGCTACATAATTTATGTACACAACCGTGCCAAAGTTGAGGTAGTTTTTAACCGTTGATTTGAACAGATTCAATTTCATAATGTCTTTTATATTCTTGGGCAGGGAATTATATAGAACGATTCCCGAATGATAAGGTCCTTTTTGGCAAAGAGTGGTTGACACTCTAGGGCGATGAATATTACTACTATTGCGTGTATAGTGTTCGTGAACGAGACTGTTTCGTATAAAGAAAGGGTGGCACTTCAGTAAATCGGTCTTAACAAACAAGACCGTTTCATAAATATAAATGCAGGGAAGTGTTAAGATATTTAATTCCTTCAATAAAGGTTTACAAGAG
>NNCF01126212.1:53077-87123 GCA_002313205.1 Laupala kohalensis
ACTATTGTGAAATGACATAGACACTGTTTTGTCAGTGTTTACAATGAGACGATTTGCATGGAACCAAGTCGAAAGGTTAGACAAAACTTTTTGAGCATTGGCGTGTTTACATAGTAAATTAGTGTCATCAGCAAAAAGAATCATTTTGCAATCTGATGAGGAGGATGACATGTCGTTCACATCCAATAAAAAGAGTATAGGGCCGAGAATTGAACCTTGGGGTACTCGGCAAGTAAGTGGCTTTGTTGCTGAAAGACAACGCTGAAGTATTTTATTTTTAGTATAGTATATTTGAACCTGTTGATATCTATCCTTTAAAAAAGAAGTTAGCCATTGATGTGGAAGTCCACGAATGCCTAAAGAATGCAATTTTGGAAGGAGAATTCCATGATCGATGACATCGAATGCTTTGGATAAGTCAAGAAAAACACCATGAGGATTTTCTCCATGGTCAAAAGATGTGGTAACATCGTTTAAGATGGAAAATATGGCGCTTGTAGTGGAAATGGATTTCCTAAAATAGTGTTGATCATCAGAGAGAATGTTATTTTTTGATAAAAAATCTAGAAGACGCTTATAGAATAATTTTTCTAGGATTTTTGAGAAAGTGGGTAGTAGAGATATTGGTCGGTAATTTCCAATATTAAGTTTGTTTCCTTTCTTGTGTAAAGGTTTCACTTTAGCTCTCTTAAATATGTTAGGACACACCCCTTCCGATTAAGAACTATTAAAAATATTTACGAGTGGATTTAATATAGCGGGGGACGAAGATTTAACAATAACTCTAGGTATATCATCTATGCCTCGTGAAAATTTGTTTTTTAATGAGCTGATGATTCTCATGACTTCACTGGCGTTAGTTTCGGAAGTGAACATAGAATTGGGTATGTGGGTGGATATAATTGGAGGACATTGATTTGGATATATTAAGTTCGTTATTTTACAAACTTTTGAGAAGTAAGAATTAAAGAAACTTGCGGTGTCCTGAGGATTTGATACGATTTTGCCATCGTTTAGTAAAGAAACATTTTCTTCGCGTTTTTCAGAAGTTGACGTGTAATTGTTAACAATATTCCACATGGCTTTCATCCGGTTGTTCGATTTTAGTATATGCCTGTCGTTTTCTATAACTTTAGCTGCATAGACTTCTTTTCGGAGAATAGTCTTATATTTACGAAAATAATTATGGAATTCGGGTGGTTGGTTATAGCGTTTTGAAAGATAATATAAACGGCGATTGTTTTTTGAAGAAATCCTTATCCCTTGGGTGATCCATCTATTGTATTTCTTTGTGTTAATTAACTTGCGTTTTATGAGAAAGCTGGAGTTGTAATGTTTTAGGAATATTGAGATAAATACATTGAATATGTCGTCGGTGTTTTGGCAATTGTAACATCTTTCCATGTTTCTTCACGCAAATAATTTATAAATATGAATTTATTTATCTCATTAAATTCTTTTGTAAATTTGTAAAGGATTTTAAGCGGTTTTAGTTTATTATTAATAGTCAATACTTGAGCAAGGTGATTTTCAGTTTAGTTTTAAGAACAGGATATGTTTTCGCCTTGGACATGCTGCAATGCAAATTCTGCCAGGACATGGAAATATTGGAGATTATTTATAGAAGAGACTGTTAGTGGATATCAATCGGTGCAAATATGGTGAAGATATGGAAACGGTAGAACATACACTACATAATAGTGTCATCACAGGGAAAGAACGAGCGTGTTGGTTGAAGGTTTTACTACAATATACAGATAGGGTCTGCACAAAATACATTTCAGACGAACAAGTATATAACAGCTTTGAAGAATATGTAAATACCATAATTCCTATTAGAACAGCATATAGCTTGGTAATGAAAAGTTCCACACCTCCTCCCAGTGGGGACGGAGAACATATTCGAAACTGAAGCAGTTGGGGCGAAGAGGGAAGAGCCAGGAATGGCAATAAAATAAAATAACAACCGACAATGGGATAATTGAGAGAAGGGAAAGGAAAAGAGACAAGAGATCAAATGAATGAGAGATATGAGATATAAGAATTGAAGGAGATGCAGTATTTAGAGAAGGAAATAATAACATTAAGAGAGATACCAAAACCCAGGTAGTGGCGTGATGGTCGATAACCGGGTAAAAGGAAGAGAAATTTTTTTTCCCGAATGTACAAAATCGTCACATTTATTTCAGTATGTCAATGCAACAATTTGTTCAATACAAAGCTCACGTGCGTGGGATCGCAACGTCGCTAAAGTTAGGATCGCCGCTATTGTTGTTTTACCGATTAAAACAAGTGCTCAAATGTTGTAATACTCTTCAATATATCTCAGAAACGGCTCTAAGAATCTTCACCCAAATTAGTATATATGTGGATATTCTACCCCAGGAATCCAATGGAGGTACAGATTTGGTGAAAATTCGCGTTTTCCGGAAATCCGCATAACAAAAGTATATATGTAAAGTATATATTAGTGCCACCGGCGGCAGCACTGCTGTATTTGACGAACAAACAACCGGCAGCGTGCACATTCAAGACCTTCACATGCCCCTACTCTGTGCATCATTGATCTTGTCATTGTGAAACAGCTAAGAAATGGAGAGTTTGGCTTGCTAACATCATTTGAAGTGTAATCACTGTTCTTAACGTTTCATGATCTGACAGTTATAATATCTTATTTAAATAATTTAAGAGATTTTAGTTGGTGAACGTAAATCAATTGTAACAAAAGTGCTCCCAATATTCATTTCGAATGACTATTCAAAACAGGAGACAAAAGAGAATTATTATTTAATGAAAAATATGAATTATTTTGAGAACATAAATTCATTCGCACTGAGTAAGTAAACTATGGTTCGAATCCCTTTTTGGAATGCATTTTGTCACGAACATGATGCGCGTGATTATACATCGATACTATACGCAATTATTTTTATGATTGTTTGAAAACCATATGAATATTTCGTGAACCATCCGATCGAAGTTCGGTCACCCAGATGGGGCGTTTGACATGATTATTGATGCCATGATAATTTTTCTTGCTCTAATAAATAAAGAAATAAATGAAAACAATTTACTAATCGTCTCCACTTTTTTCTATGTTATTCATTCTATTCCTCATTCATTAATACAGAACATGGAATTAACGTTAATTAATAAAATGAGTATACGTACATGAAAAATAATCATAATATAGTTATTGAATTGATTGTAAACATGCAATAGGTATGTGTGCAATATATAGGATTATAAAAAAGTACATACGATAATTTTGAAATACGAATCAACCTTTGTGAAAAATAAATAAATGCAAAAAATACCGAAAAAATCTACTTCAATAATTGAAATATTAATGTATAGGAAATTAATGACTACAGCCTAAAGAATAAATACCTATCACTAAATTATCTACAGATAATTTAACATCAGGTTCAGTATTTGTTTGTTAGATAACAAATCTATAAATATTTAATTTCCAGTCAATAAATATTTAGGCAATCTGTACCGTCAAGTCATTAAAACCTTTATCAATATTAAGCCTTATACATTCTATTGCTTCATAACTCATAAGTAGAAGTTTTCGGTTTTCAATGTTATTTTTTCATCATTCCCAAAAAACCTTGAAATAATTTAGAAAATTTATTATTTAAAATGGCTAAATATTAAATAACTGTTATTTTTCTTAAAATTTGGAGAAAATATATTTTCGAATTAAATCATAAAAGAAGCAACATCTTACATACAAGTCTCTATAAATTAAAAAGGGTGAAATCACTCTTGCCATGCTAACAACGCCAAGCTCCAAATCCTCAAAAAATTATGAAAATCATAAATCTCTTTTTAGTAACTTAGCGGTATTAGTGGCATTTTTACTATCTTAGTAACATAGTGGATATCACAAAATACATCGAGATCAAATTTACTTTAAAGAATAACACATCTCTGAAAATTAATTTCCATACTTTTTAACAATTATCTACAAACTTTCTAATGACTCTAATGACCTCGATGTTGACGTGCCCTAAAGCCCCCCCACCAAAAAAAAAACTTTCTACAAAATACGAAGTATCTACAAAATTTTAACACTATTTAAAAAATGAGGAACATTGCTTATGAAGATTTTTTGAACTTTTCATAACTGTCTGGTGAAATGGGTAAAGGATTAGCACATTGATTGTTTAATGATGCTTCATCTTGCGAAACATTATCAACATATGATATTGAAGTACAGTAAATGTTAAAACACAAGATACACATTTTTACTTTAAGTTAAGAAATGTTCAGTGACAACTGTGAATCATCACAACGATGAGGTAGGAAACCTTTAATTCAAAATAATCTGATATCACACTTACGGTGCATCACGTTGAACTTGTGTTGAAGAGTATTATTCTGGAAGGGGAAAGGTGGGAACGGTAAGTAGTAACGAAGGAGACTAACTTTGAGTGAAAGTTGATTGACGACAGATACCGCAGGATGAGTCAGCATAACTGATTTAAAGGAAAGGTTGAGTGATCAACTGCAACACTATTTCAAAAGATAAAATTCCAGAACGTTGAGATTAGGGGAATTTGCACAAAATTAGCTGAAAAAATAAGTGTTTTATTGATATCTTGCTAACTTTCGCTAACACTAACCAAGTAATATTCTTTGATTTGGAAATTTCTAAAAATATTCCTTTTGGCTTCCTACTCACTGGACTTTCTATGAACGGTTGGCATTGAAGGGTTGGATTATGGGAGGGTGTTGTCCAGAACAGAATGACACGAACAAGAAGAAGGAGAACTTTCATTTCCTGACCTGATTTTTTTGTGGGGTTTTACGACTCCTCGACATCGAGGTCATTATAGACCTAAAATTCTGTACAGGTAAGGGAAATGCAGTTATGCACTAGGAAGAACCAACATGACTCTCCCCGCGTGTGGGACACGCCGAATAACTCAACCATACCCACTAAAATCCCTTCTGAATTACTACATCTTAAAACCAAAACTCAAAACACTGAGGACAAAAAATGAGAAGGGGGACAAAATATGAGGAAAATGAAAGATACCCCAGCCCTAATAGCATCGGGATCGAAAAGAACAAGAGGTGACCAAGGAAGGTCAGGAAAGAGAAAGGAAGGAGCCACGTACAAGTGGAAGCAATGCCAGACTCAGCTCGGGATCCCGTGTTTGCCAAACATATACTTACTAGATGTAAGTCCCTTTGGGGGCTGAATTTTATTAAACCGTGCCACTGCCTAAAAGAAAAATTCCTTTCAGGGATTTTCAGATGTTTTATTAGGCTGAAGAATGTTTCTGGAAGTCTATTCTGCAATAGACACATGTTATATCATATATTCGTCGGAATTTCTTAGTAAAAGTGATGTTTCAACAACATTCACTTCGAACTACTCAGCATATTTTCGAATATCAAATGTCGTTTTTAAATGTGCGCTGCTTTTTATAGAATCAAGTGATTTTAATTCTTTAAAATAGGATCAGCTCCCAGAAATACATAAAATATTACTGACTGAATTTAAAATATTTTGCATGATTAAAAATTTATTTATTTATCAATGAATGAACTATAATGTCAATGAAAATTAAATAAGAAAATTGTTTTGGTAAGGAAAACAATTATGAATACTGCAGTTTTCTACATCGAATTTGGATTTTCTGCAATCTAGACCGTTTTCTTTAGTACACAACCATATCCAGCTACTTTTGGTGACATTTTTCATAAATAGTCATATTCACATCTTTATCGTAAAAAGGTAAAATCACATTGGATTAAATGAATTCATTTTTAAGTAAATTTTACTAATATTTCAATAATACGTCCCTTATAAATTTACGTATTTTTTAATAATACAATGATTAGATTTAGTTAAATTTCATGTGCTAATATTAATTAATTTCAGTTATTGATTTCAATGACGCATAACTGTACTTTTTAGTTACAATTTAAAAATAACTGTAGCCGAGTGTTTGTATGAAGTGATTGTTTACAGTTTCAAAGAGACGGTGAATCTGCTCGGCATCTGTTTTAGAACAATGCAGAGTGTGTTTCAGGTTTATGAGTTCAGAGGAATACAGAGGGCGAAACGACGAAACTGATTGAAATGATTTTGTATGAGAACAAGTTTTGTTTGAGAGATACGGGTGAACGTTATGTTTGGCCGTATAGTTTAAAATGATAAATATTTAACAAGACAATCATACGCAAGAGATAAAGAGGATAGTCCGGTACTTGATTCTTCCTATAATTTGTTAAACTTCACTTATCTCTACCACCCCGACCAAAATTTTCAATCACTCTTTTCCAAAAAGACTGCAGCCATTTAGGAATCCTTCACTATAAATTTCTTTCAAATAAATGAGTTGATATATCTAATATGGATCTCCTGAAATTTACGGGAAAAGACTTCTCACTACAGATTTTCCTTGGGATATTTGATCGGATTTAATGGGATGATCCCTTGCTTTCTTGAAGATAGAATATTAGCCTTTTGTCCACTACGCTGTCTCACGCACTTTTAAACTAAATTTTTAACACTACATTGATTAACTATAAAACAAATATTCTAATACTCCTCTGTAAGTTAAAAATGAAATATAGTCGAACGTTTTGGGTCAACCATTTGTAATAGTAATTTTTGTGAGATTTTTTTATAACAAAGTTAAATCTCCCAAAATTTACTGGCATTTAAAATCAGCTAATTTAATTTTCTTCTATTCAAAAGCCTTTTTAATTTGTGCGACATATTAGATATGAATAATTTAATTTTTTTTCTATCTGCTCTTTAGAACTAATTTTCACACACATTAATAAATCAAAGGAAGCCGACCATTAGCTAGCACAGCCCGTCCTTTGGAACTCGCCGAATAACGAATGTCTGGAGCCGCGTTAACCCAGTTGGGCGTTCCGGCTTGTTCCGGCTTCTGTACACTTTCCGTGTTTATAAGAAAGTACAAAACACGTGTATCATGTAAAAATTGTAAATGCCCACATGAGGAGTAATAAAGTATTTTACTATTTTCACACCAAATTAAACCTTGATTATGTATTACAACTCTAGCTTTCCCATAACTCAACATTACAACTCTAGCTTTCCGATAAAACGCAAGTTAATTAACACAAAGAAATACAATAGATGGATCACCCAAAGTATAAGGATTTCTTCAAAAAACAAACGCCGTTTATATTATATTTCAAAACGCTATAACCAACCACCCGAATTCCATAATTATTTTCGTAAATATAAGATTATTCTTCGAAAAGTAGTCTATGCAGCTAAAGTAATGGAAAACGACAGGCATATACTAAAATCGAACAACCGGATGAAAGCCATGTGGAATATTGTTAAAAATTACACGTCAACTTCTGAAAAGCGCGAAGAAAATGTTTCTTTATTAAAGGATGGCAAAACCGTAACAAATCCTCAAGACATCGCAAATTTGTTTAATTATGATAAAATGAACAAATATCACATGTTTAAAATGAACAAATATCACATGTTTAAAATGAACAAATATCACATGTTTCTCGAGCTGATATAAAATGAAAAACAATTTCATTATTGCCTTCAATGTATTTTATCAACATAAACTGAGTAAAAACGTATTTTAATCACCAGCTTGTTATTTAATATATGGTTTTTATAAATTAGGAACACATTTATACAATTCGTTATTACAAATATTTTGTAAATTAGACAGGAAGTCAAATTTAGTGGGTTCGTGTAGATTAAGTTGCTCGCTGCTCTGTCTCAGCGCATCCCAACAGAAGCGTCGGAAATACCAACGTAAGAATTCTAAGGATACACTTTTGTGTTTGTGCTTCTGGCGAAGAAGAAAATCAGGCAACGTAGGAAAGGCAGTAGGAAATTACAGTGAGTTATATCTAAATAAACTATAAAAACAAAGAATGTTAAGTTGCTAATGCTCCACAATTACCAAGTATAAAAACAAATACTTGTGAGTAAAATTATAAGTGGTAAAAGAAGTAGTAATGCAAATTATGTTTTATATTGACCGTAATTTAGTAGTTCGTTTAATGTATACGTGGTAATTGGGTACAATTATATAAGTCACGAGNGAATCTTCTCAGACGAACATGTTTAAAAATCTATTTCTGTTATTAATCTAAAAAGTTTTTTTCTGATGAACGGAAAGGATTGTATTCAGAAAGATAATAGAATGACGAAGAAACATGCAACACAAATCACTACGTCCATTAGAAGTTAATGACTCGTAACTGTCGACGACAGTAAAGAATATGTTTTCCTCATACCTTACCAAATAATTTGTTCTGTGTTTCTAGAACTGTCATCTCTACAAATATTAGTCTTACTAGAAATATTCTTTCTTTTCCCTTGGAATTTCTACCACAATGTACACGGGATATTACTCTTCGTCTTATGAACAAAAGTCATATAAATTGAACTGGAAACAACAACTGTCACCTAAAGGATATATTAACAGAATTTGTGGAAGTCTAGAGAGTTGATGTGTACTCACCCATCGCAAACGAGTAGTTGTTTCTGGTGAAAGTGAGGTGTACCTGCGTAGGTAGAGTGCTTCTAAATGCCTTCTTATTTATATGCGATCATTATTTATAGTTTCAGCAGTTTTTCGTGAAGCGGATTAAGGTGGAGATATCGCAGGGTGATTTAAGGGGAGACACATAGATTAGGCTAGATGTCTTTTCTAAAGCCTTTACAATTCGTAAGCTTTTTATTCATTATACTCATTTTTACTTTCATCCTTTTTGCTTTGTCGTAACTGCTGTTCTTGTTAGAACAGTAGTCATCTATGTAAATTGGCACGATGTATTAAGTTGAATTCAATTAGATACATTTTAGAATCCATGACCAAGAAGAGTATTACAAATTGAATTCTATTAGATACATTCCATTAAATAGAATTTCATTAGAATGCATGACCAAGTTGAATTTCATTAGAATGCATGACTAAGTTGAATTCCATTAGATACAATTTAGAGTGCATGAACAAGGAAAGTAAATTGTGGACTTATCTAAAAGAGAAAGTAATACAACTGTCTGTACTAGGTGTAGCAAATACAGAATACCTTCCTTTTGTCGATATTTCTTCTGAAATCCATCAGCGAAAACAGAGATAAATATTTCCAAGTGTGTTAATACAAATCAAGGTATTTTATTCTACTTCGATATCTCAAAACACATTTTATACAGAATAAATAGTCGTTAATTCTAAAGTAAAACGTAAAGAATAAATTAACATTATATCATTGAACAATCTGCCCCGATCTTGTTCAAAGGACATTCTTCAAATGGATGCTAGGTCTGTTAACGTGTTCCATGATGGGACTAAAAGCATGGGTAGGTGATATTTGAGCATGTGAAATTATTTACAAAATTATTCCTTAACGTTAATTTTGAAACTCAAAAACGTAAAGTAAACACGTGCCACCGAATTCTGTATACGCAATTATTATCCACAAGCAATTGCAGAAAAGATCGCCAAAACACTGGAGAGCAATGGAATTGTTTGACTGGATGCACGGAATGATGCTCAACCAACGAGATATACTGAATTGGAGAACGTGAGGGCCAGCCTTTGATTCCATAAAATTAACAGCGAGATCGTATAGGCACGTCAACAAAATCCAAAAAATTTGCCTAAATTCGAAGTCAACAAACCCCAAGGTGTTATTTCAAAACATCTGACCATTTCATAACTAACCTTCCTTCTACATAAAATTCATGATAATCAGTCACAAACATAACTAAAAATTTTCATATGTAATTTGAACTTCTCCAAAAATGTGGAATTGTAAACCCTCGGCGTATGAACATCTTTTTATTTCTGAGTTAGTTTTTTTTTGAGGCGCGAAGCATTGTAAACAGCTTAATGCTCGCAAATTCAATTTATTTTTCAATTTTTTTTCTTATGTTGAGACGTACTTTTGATCACCAATACGCATATCCAATTAATTTTAAAAAATGTAACAGGTTGATAATATCGACTTACAAGTAATACTTACATTATTTATCAATGTTTGATTGCATTCTCAGAGAGGGAAATTTCAGTTTCCTATTTCATCACTAGAATTCCATGTCTATTCCAGCGAATGATCCAGACGAGGAACGTTTGTTTGCGTCATAGAAAAGTGAAGGAACCAAAGCAAAATTTCACTGAAATAATTATGTCTAGCTAATGAAACTGGTATATATATATATATATATATATATATATATATATACACACACACACATTAACCTTCTACGACAGGTAAATTGAATATTGTAATTTGTTTCAAATAAAAAAAGAATTTGGTTTTAGTCAAGTGTAAGTAAGAGGTTTGTTCACATTATTACTTTCTTATAGTATTTCATTGGTATAAGAAATAAGTGATTGAATTATTAGCCATTAATAAGCAAAAAATTAATTAATTACTGAAACATTTTATAAATTTTAGAATAAAAAATTTTCCCTCAACTGTTTTTTATCTTACTCCACTAAGTATATCGTTTGATAAATGTCTTCATAATGCAAACTAATCCAGAATTGAACTCAATCACTGAATGAAAGTACGCAGGTTATTTAACATGTAACTTGGTCAGTTTTGGTCGTCAGACCACTGAGAATTGCTGCGGTAATTCTATTACATTGCTATAGGCGCGAATGACTTAGCTTGGAACAGTTATTTCGGGATAGCAACTTGGAGACTTTTGAGATTCGGATAATCGGAGTAGATTTTCCGAGTTAATTCATAACACCAGTATTTATATCTGTGTGTAATTGTTGCTTTTAGATAGCAATATCTTTGTAATAACTAATTCAAACTTGTATTTATAATTTGCGAGTTTGTCTACATTTGTAAATATTCAGATCTCTATTTAATTTGAATTAAATATTTACTTGTTATTACTCGAGTGTTTGATTGCTTGGGGAAACCAAGCTGGTGGCAGCGAACTCTACCATAAAGGTTGTGGTTTATGGTTGAATCCCGCTTCTACCCAAAAACTACGCACATCGCATCTGGGCTTGCGGTGTGTTGTAACACTTGGTTATCATCGTAAAATACACCCAGTTTTCGATGACGTCATATCTCCATTCCCATTCGTCAATTCTTGTAGTTACTAGAATGCAATGAGAGGTTAGGTCGTTTTTACTTTTAACTGAAGAAGAAATAAATTATGATTTGACATCTTTTGACAATGATATGAAGGTTTTCCAGCAATGAAGTGCCCGAGATGAATCTCAAAGAAAGTTGTTAGGGAGTTATATAATATATGAAAGTAACGAAGATAATAATAAAAATGAAATAGTATAAAAATTGTACTATTCTTCATATTTCTTATAACTTTATGTGCTCTTTGTGAACGATGACGATACGATGTTCTCAGAACTTCTGGACAGCTAATACCCAACGCGTGAAAGCGCGGTTCGCGAACGAAACTCATTTCATGAAACCTAACTCATTTAAATATATTGAGACGTACACATCCCGTTTCATAAACGTTTCATAAACATGCAACGCGGCGATTCTACAAAATACACGGATGACTTTTAATGCTCTTCTATGATAATATGGTAAAAATATGAACTAACAAATTTTTTATATAATATTTCGAGGTAAGGATTATTTGTTTGACATGTTTTATTCCACGTGTAATAAATTTCTGAGTACATCTTTCACAAAATCTATTCAGTTCATTTTTTAAAAACAATTTATTTCACCTTCTATACAAGCCTTTCACTAGTACATTTCTGTAAGTTTTGCCTTCAATCCTAATAATATTCTTGACATGCCTTTACCATCAAACAAAGCAAGAACTGTTCAGGTGCGTTCCATCCGCAAATCTTGCCTCGCGCGAACTGGTCCGCAGTGAGTTCAAACCTAAAAAAATGGACAAAATGAAATTCGTTTTCGTATTCATAATTAGAAGCTCGTAACCTTTGTTTAAGCATAGTTATTGAAATACTCTTTCATATTTTGGCGACCTTTTTTACGTTTCAACTCTCTATGAGTTCGCGCAAAAAGAAGTTGAACGAATCTGGAGTGCAGTCACCCGCCAGACCAACCGCCACTTGCAGCGTAGGTCGAATTAAGTCACTAAAACATCTGAAATCCGTATAAATACAGTAATTATTGTGATTTCAACTTGAAAAGCATACCTTCCCGGCTTTTTAAATGAAATAATTGCAATTATATTTGATGGTGTTATACATCGCGTCTTTTGGAGGAAATTCTTATTTTTATAAAAAAAAACCACCAACTTTTAAATCACGAAAGTGATGGAAGCTTACTTTCATTCGTAGTAACTTTTCCATAGTATTTTACATTACTTTTATCTTTATGTCACAGGTTATTACAAAAAGATATTGCACTCTTAATACATAAATCACGAAACAGTTGCGCTCGCATGCACGAAGTATTGTGCATTTCAAACGAGACAATTGAGTTCCTGAATATTGTTGCCACATCCGTTGCGTGGTTGCCATATACCTCCACCCGTCACCAACAGAGATAGAAATTAGATCATGTTTTTTCATCATTATAGTTCATAATATTGTGTTATGGAACAATAAAAAAATAAAGGTTTCCGGGGCAAATAAATACAAACAAATAAATAAAACTCTAGTTCAAGTAAAATAGGAACGGAGTGAAGTTACGGATAGGTGGAATTGGCGTTATTTACAGTTCGTGCGTTGTCCGTCAGCTCTCCCTCGCAAAATGTCTGTCTGACAACGCTGGGGGCTTGCTATAACTTGCCTGTCATTCGTGAGCAACCAATGGATGACCAACCTCTCTGATCCCACACCATGATCACCACACAGAACCTACTTCATTCAGAATATTGCTTGGGGGAAAATTATCACAGATATATGTTGGTGCTACATTATTTTCGTATTTATTTTGGGACCATGGTTATTTTGTCTCATTGATTAATTGTATTATACACCCACGAATAAATATAAATACATTTGTGAAAATATATCTTTGAGAGTATATCCATATTAGATTCATTTGAATGTTATTGAATTGTATAAATATTGTTTAGATATTATGTTTTGAGACCCAGTTTAATTACAATGACATTTGTTCATACTTCACCCATGAAACCCGTGAACAACCAATGTATGGTATATTAGTGCATTATGCTAGGTATTCTGCATTGTTTGTGCAAAATGGAATAACATCGTTTCATTTTTGTGTTGGATCTCCATAAAACAATATTTTCATTTATTAACTTCAACGAACCAACATTTATCGCATTTAGGTATTAGTAAGTTCATGTAAAATTATGATATTTTTTAGAATTATCGGTCCTCTCCTGAAACAGAAAACGTGTAGTAAAGTTCGCTGATGACCTTGACACTATGTGATTTTCCGTGGTTTCCTAACCTCCTTTGGGTGTGCAGCAACGCAACGGATGTGGCTGTGGTTGCCATATACCTCCACCCATCACAAACGGAAGAGGTTTCCTGCAAATCTGCAGTTTTGAGACACGTATACTGACGGATATATCGTGCCATTTCATTTTATTTAAAGAATTATATACACGTTGACTGAAGTCAAGTTGCCAAGTATTCATGAAAAATGGAAATATTCACCGAAGGAGTTTTAATTAATTAATAATTCATTCTACTGCTGCTCGAGGACATTTATTTTGCGATTTTTAAAACTCAATAATAGATTTAAATTGTCGCTTGACTCTTTCTTTGGCAAGGGTTGTTTTGTCTTTAGTCACGTGATGCGGCTGCCATTTCCGTTAGAACAGTATTTTCCACAGTTGTTGGTGAATTATTCTTGTAAATGCTCCGTAAGATATGAAAATCTTAAAGTCATTGCGTTCCTATTTCCATTTGGTATGTTTTAGTAGGTTTTATCCCTATGTGAAGTCGGTACTTTTGCCAGGATATCAAAAGAACAAAAGCCCGCGAAAGTTACTACATACAAGCCTATAGCAATTCAAATAATTCAAAATTATGCTCCGTAAGGGTATGAAAATTCATTGCAACTGGACAGGGAATGGTTCAAACTATCATTTGAAACAAATTTTGCGGGTTCTTAAGCTTAGTCGCTTTGACGGAAATAATATGTTAACATAACACTTCATTAGTCTCATGCGATAAATCATAAGTGTCACCAAATAATTAAGTAATTCAAACATCCATTGTTAACAACATTCCCAAAGGTGTCAACTCGACTCATACTACAACAAAAATTGAGTTTACAAAGAAACAACTCAAACGAACTTGAAGAAGGAAGGATAAAAATGGTGTCGTGTTGCAAAATATTTTGAAGAAATGAAATATTGTAGAAAATAAACACTGGGAATTTCGAAGGAAGCGTTGATAAAGTCATCCACGACGACTAAGGGAAATCCTAAGAAGTACCTGGAGGATATCCGTAGGTTCATGCAAGGAAATGAAGATTTGTTTTGTGGTGGGAATATTTATCATATCAGAGAAACATTGTTAACTATATGCAAATTAAAATAAATGCTTATAAATTAACATCGTGATTAATGAGCATATGCCTCCATTATTTGAATAGAGAGTAATTGTCATGTGAATTTAGTTAGTTGGTTTCCAAGTTGTTCATTTTCTGGGTAATGCTTTAATTCTTTATGGATTGTTGAAATTTAGGACGGGTAACTAGAAATAATTACCTTTTACATGACGATCTTAATAACGTCCGAATAGAATTGTAAAATTATTTTACGACTTACAACCACTTTAGACAACCCAATGTACTCAAAAATACATTCATAGGAGTCTCTCAGTTGAGCTGTCGTATAATTGCTTATGCATAAGTAAATAGTTGTTGCTTACATCACGAAATTAGTTGTTTAGTGCTACAAAGATGTTTTTCGAATATAAGCAAATGAACATAAATGTAATGAACCAGGAAAGTATTTTAATCATTATAAATTAAAGAGAATTATTATTATATACGAGGCTTGAAATTATATAATGAGGTGTTATTAAAACTAAGCTGGAAGCACTTCGATGAACTACCTTTATCAACAAGAACCGATGTAAAAATTGGCTTAATGATCCTGAAAAGAAATGAGAAAAGAGAGAAAAGAAGAGAAAGATACAATGAAAGAGAGTAAGGACTCCATACGAGAACAGATGAGGAAGTGTGCGGTTTAGAAACAGTAAAACCCACATTTCACTTCCATGAATTGTGACGCATGCCCCCTCCTCTACTTCGTCAGGAAACAGAACTCTGCACTTCGTACATGAGAGTTAGTGCCATACATTCATCACGACCTCTCCAATCCGAAGGATCCAAGATCAGTCGCAAATGAGTGAGTAATTCTGTAATATTAAAATATTTTTCAAATGGTTAAATATGAATATTTAGATAATGTTAAGGTGTATTTTATCACCTTAGTTGAACTCCTTTGCTTACTACTGTTTTGATTTGAATGCTGTTTGGGGTCTTCGTCAGGCATAACAAATATTAAACATTGCAACATAGCGACATAATATAAAATAACTTTAACACATTAGAACCTGTGGAAAAATCAACTTCGGGTGAGAAATAAAGAAGACTATTATTTCTTTACTTCCACCTCATCTTTATCACCATTCCGTTCATTTTACTTTACCATAATGGCTGGAAAGAAAATGAAATTCAATGTTATATAACTGTAAAACTGTTTTGTTTTAATAATATTTTTAAATATTTTCGTCTTCTGCCTTGAATTAGCGCGCTCCCCCAAGACGCAGAAAAAATATTTCCACCGACAGAAAAATAATTAACAGTCATCCACCTCAAATTGAATACTTTTTTCTCGAATACATGAATTGTAATGTAACTTGTTTCTTCTTAATTTTATTAAATTATTTTATATCTCATAAATTTTGTTTCATTAGAACCCAGCAATCTGATTTTATAAATATTTATATTTTAATTTCAAAATGAAGATATATAAATTCAAAAGAAAGAAATGGAAAGACAGACAAATTAAACATTTAACAACACTATTTAGATAGCAGAAGACAAGATGAAATAATATGACTCCTATCTTTAAAAAGTAACATTCGTTTTAACGCACTTTAACAGCTTAAATGAATTTAAGTGTTCATGAAAGTTAAGTAATGAAATAAATTTACCTTCTTGGAGTTTGGTTCGTCAGGGGTTTCAACCGATGTCATATTGATTTACATCAATTCTCTCCAAGATCCAAAGTACTATACCTACCAAACAGCAATAACAATAAATATGACTTTCAGTTCTGATGATTGAAAATATTTCTCACGTTTTCAGTTATTGAAATGCATTCTGTCTAACGGTATGCTTTCTTTACCTAGGTCCTATCAGAGTCATTTTCTTCGCCATGTTGTTAGTAACAGCGGCGGAAATACATTGCACCCCGGCGGTTGGTAGTGAGTATAAAAAGTAATCTTTTAAACACGTATAACTCATCTCATTCCATTCCATTGACAACACAATACTTCCATTTATAACGTACTGCTCGTAGATAAGTTTCAAGATGTGTGGAACAACCTCAACAGAGAGTATGCGTCCCATTTTCATTCCAAAACTTCACAATAAATTCAATCTATTTTCTCTTCTTAACACTTTCTAAGAACAATGAAACAATACGTTCTATGCCCTAACAGGTTACTTCCCATGGAGTTAAGTTACAAGGGATAACGAATAATCATTGTAGTCTTTAAGACCAAACTCGAAAATTTCGAAATGTTTCTAGAGTTCGTGAAGCGGAGCGGTCTGGAAACAATTAAAATGTCTCGAGTGTACTTCACTCAAACATATGATTGATTTTATGAGAAATCACACAAAAACGTACAAAAGTCAGATAATCGTTGATTTGTTTTACCTAAAAAATGTGAGTTGTGTGGAAAGTGTTTTCAAAGTGAGTATAGTATCATAATCTAATCCTATCTTCATTTCGACGGGGAAAGAAACCTATATGCGTTATCAGATGGGGCACACCTAAATTACGCAATGTCATGATGAGGAATAATTGAAGTAAAATATCTTAATGAACTCTACAATTAAGAAATATTTACTGGTGCAACCGTCTTTATAATCGTGTCCTAATTCATATATGGTCTCCCAGGTGGCATTGTTCGTGCAAGGTCCACAGCTTAAACTTTGCTATGGAATGTTTTTTTTTTCGACATCATGGCGCGCTTGATAATTCATTTATACTGATTTTTATGTCATTCAAACGATACTTCGTTTCCAAAGATGTTTCCAGAACATGGGTACTTAAAATAATAATGTCTCGTTTTTCATTTCTGTATCATATTAGCGTTTTGTTATCACATTTAGTTATGCTTCGTCAAGGACAATGTGAAAATTGCGACGGACCGGTATTCGAACCCGGGACCTCTTTCTATGACCGCAAGTGTGCTGTCCTTTGCGCCACCCGTATCGACTTCCAAAGCCCGTACGTACACAACATGCGGTAGGTCCGGGTCCGGTGAGCCTGGGAGGGAATATGTGACCACAATGTGTTCCCTATGCTGGGTCAACTTGTACCCGGTTCCCAGGTACCTACGTGTCGGATGCACATTTTTACCAGCACTTCCGAGTACCTACTCGTGAAGGAGTTCTTGCATTGTCTACGGCTAGGTAAAAATTGACCGGGTGGATGCTATGAGCTATCGATAGATTTCCGCCCCTACTACAAATACTCCTCCACGAGTACCTACTCGGATGTTGTGAGTTAAAGCATTTACTTATGATTGAATAGATAAATCTATTTATGTATTCATTTTGATTTATTCAAACCCTCAAAAACACGAATCACCACTTCATAAAAGGTATAAACGAAACTGTTACAAAATAACTAGTTTTGTAAAATTGTTCATGTATATATTTTGTGAACTAATGAACTTGAATAATGAAGGATTTTATGAAGAATAATTAAGGATTGATGAGTTAGTTGATACTGTCTTTTGGTTTCAGATGGCCACTGTCCTAGTGGGATAGTGCCAAGCTGTCAACCAAGGTGTATGACTGACAGAGACTGTGGTCTTGGCAAGAAATGTTGCAAAAATAGTTGCAACCTAAAGTCATGTGTCACCTCTATACAGATAGGATGAGTGACATCGACACACCTTGGTGGCTGTTCGAACATTTCTATCACCGATAAGTCCTTTCCAGGTTTAGTTCAGACGTTAATCATGGTTCATTACTTTTTGTCTTTTGAACTATAGATTTTGTATTTGCGTTTCAAATAAATGTAGAGTATTAAATTGTGTATCCACCATAAAGAACAAATTGAATGTTTTGTAACATTTTTTCCAGTTTTTAGCAAATGTACTTTAATTCCAGTAATGAAAATGCATGAAATTAAGAATTTTTGTTTTACTGATTTGAGATATTGTGTTGAACAAATTCAAGGTATTATGGGAAGACGTTAACCATTTGCAAAACATAAATTCACAAACCTTGCTGTGGAGTTTTTTTTTGAACAAGGTGATTGGACTTCAAATGGAATAATGCTAATAATAATAATAATAATGGAAATGCTTTTACCTTTGAGGACAGGTTAGGGAAGTTTAGAGTACAAAATAGGCATTTGTATTGGATAAGGAAAACACCCGCTTGAAACTTCACTGAGCTCTCCCGACGAGGGAATCGAACCTGAATTCTGTCACGCACAACATGTAAAGGAAGCTATGCAATGGTATGCTGCAATCTAGGAATGTATGCTATGACCAATGCTTCTCATATTGTTGTCCGCAGTACCCCTGAGTGAACACAAAAATAATATTGACATGTGTATCCTACAGAATCGTCGAAAGTGTCCAAGACATTTGAAATTTACATAAAACACAGTTGCTTCTATCTCACCCAGGATTGGCATGTATTCCCTACCTACTCCACTCACAGTGACAGAAAAGCCAAACATTATTTTGTATACTCGGTGAAGAATGGGATTTCTTTCATCCTAGGTGCATCCACCTGCCCATTCGTTTCCAAGAGTGACATTTTACGAAATATCTTATGTTGGAGTAAAACCACATTAAATCGAACATTGCTCTAACATTGCTTTTATTCNATTGCTCTAACAAGTTTTATTCATAACGGTTATTTAGTAAAAAAACCCTAGACGATAAACCTGAAAATTGGCAAATGAAGATTCACATAACATCTCTAGTATGAACTGAACGGATAAGTGAGTCAAACAAACCCAGGAGAAGATAAATTGTAATATGTACATTTTATTTTCATTGGTGCTCATCTTGCTGCATTAAACCCTTTGAATGATTATTTGTAATAAACTTAACATCTATTCAAAACAGACAAGTTTTAGCTCCTAAACGTATGCTATCAAGAGATTCTACTGTATAATCATTTTTATAATATCAAAAGAAAATTGAAATGCCTTGGTAAAGAATATTAGCTTTACACAAAGGCAATAAATTAGCTAAAAGCTCTCTATACACCGACTTTTTAACTGAATTTTTGGCAATTATTTATTTATTTGTTGATAAGCTATGACAACTCCTTCCCTTGTTGTGCGGGAATAAAACTAAAATGTCTTGGTAAAGAATATTAGCTTACACAAAGGTTGAAAAGTAGCTAATAGTTCTCTTTATACCCAGGTTTTAACTGAATTTTTGACAAAAAATTATTGATTTATTGATAATAAGCTATGGAAACTCCTTCCCGTATTGTCCGCCCGTTGGAAGAAGCTTCCTCGTTAGATCAGCAGAGGAAACGTGCTTCCTGGGCGGTCACTATGTTCTGCGCTCAGCTGAGGAGCCACTCCCCAAATTCATGAGAGGGGCTCGTATCCCAGCGCTCGAGCCTTCTCAACATCCTCACTTCCAGCTAGCGTTTTCATTAATGGGAAAAACACCGATAAATCACCAAGACCTACACTAGGTTAGGTTAAATGGGAACCCCGCACTCTCCGACGGTGTGGGGACCCGTGAGGATGCTGAGAAGACGTAGGACGAGACCGTGTGAGGTCGGAGGGGAAGGGAATTGAGGAAGGAGGACTGGTGGCAGGCGATGCGAAGTGCTATGAAACCGGGTGTTGCAATTCGCGTTTACGCAGCGCATTGATTGATATATCTAGTCTCATATGGAAGGAATTAAACTAAAGGAATGATGAGTTATTGCAATAATTAATTAATTACTTTCTTTTATTTAAGGACGCGAAAAAAAATTTGAAAGAATATTAACGAGTGAAAAAAAATAACATTGAGATTAGTAAACAATACTTAACTATGTAATTCTTCCATGGTGTTTTGCGAAAAAAAAACAGAAAAACCATTAATATAATAAAATATATACTCACGGCATGTGATTAACAAAACTGGACGATATTTGGATACCTGCAGATTACTACTCATCTTTCACTATTTAAAAATACATAAATTCCCTTTTTTCTATTTTAAATTTGATTTTGAGGAGTAAATGTTAATAAAATATGAAAACAAATATTTGATTTACTTGACGTATTAAAACCATTTAAAATATATTGAAAATTATGTAATTTACCGCAGAATTATGATGAATGGAAAAGGAAATGTGAAGTGATTAATTTCAAAGAACACACTAAAATGAAACAAATGAGGAAAAGAATGTAAATATTATACGAACTCGGAGGAAGATAATTGACAATGCAATACTTATAGAATGAATGAAAGCGGAGAATTTTTTCTATAGTTGTCCTGAAGTATCGCGCTCGCCGTTCACCAGCACTCTTACCTCGACTCTCCTCCCATCTGCCCTGTCTCACAGTCTCTGCTTGTCTGGACAAGTCTTCTGCTTATATTCCGCCTTCGTTCTTCGGCGGCGGTTGTTCTCCCCTCTCCCCCTCCACAATGTCCTTCTTGGAACCTCCCCCTCATCGGCTGAGAGCCGCACTCCCAGTTCTAGGAAGTACGGAGTACAAAATGTATCGTGTGAAGCGAGCTTATGTCTACAACTGTTTTTTATGAGCTGACTTTTAAAAAAGAAAGTCTATCCAATTTATTATTTAATACGAAAAAGGTACGATAATTGTATTATATATTAATCTGTAAGTGAACATAGAGCGATGGAAGAGAACAGAAGAGTCATCACAAGAACTAAAAAGTACATAAATACCATCAGATAAGCAGTTAGAGACTGTGCATGACCACATAAAGACAAGAAGCAATGGTATGATGCATAAACATAGAGAAAAATATGTATACGGTAAAGAAAGGGGGTAAAAGACGCCAAATGAAAATAAAACATTTATAATATTCATATTTACCTTAACACGCATACCTGCACAAATACGTTTACAAGTACATGTACTGAAATGTGCCAAATTTCCTTTCTTATTTTCCCGTTTATCATACTCATTCAATAATATTAACACCTTTACTTACACAGATTGAAGAATTGAATATTCACAACTCATATACTATTGCCCCCCTCTCATTTTAATACACAGCTAATAAAGGTAATTTCATTAGAATACTTTACTAGCTATTACTTTACTAGCGGATAATTACTACCAGATGATATACCCGAAATCTGGTAAAGCTTGGTTCATACTTTATTAAGCCGCACTCAATAAAATCACACTTTCCGGGAAACTATGGCGGAAGTGTTATTAATACAGGAAGAATGAGTTAGTAATACCACAACATTTATTTTATTCGTTTTACAGTCGTACATCACAATATTTCTAAAACTCAACCCTATCTGGTGAAACAGAATTATACATCTTCTCTCAAGTCAGTTGCGCGCGATATTCCATTAGCAGAGTTTGCATTAATATAAAGACACAAATGTCACATTTAACTACTGTATTAGCAATAAAACTTGATATACATTTTAAATATATATCAACAATAGAAACTTAAGTTATGCATTCTCGACAGTTCATGAATTAGCACTGGCGCCAATGTTTCTCCAACAAGATGCGCAATGTACTTCCGTGAGAAATACGGAGTTTACAGAATTTCATTTGTGACCATCTCTTATTTCGATCTAATCACGCTCCCATACTGACACATCCCAAAGAATCTGTACTAATAAAACTGAATTAAAGATAACCTCGAAAAAAAAAAGTATTTGAATTGATCTCATAACTTGAAGGACACATATCAAATTTTGATGATTGTCACCAAGGAAGAGCAAAGTGAGGTAAATATCCTTCACACTACCTTGTAAAAAATTGCTTCACACTACATGTAATGTGAAGGAGTATTCTACTGGTGACGATTAAGCTTACTATCGAGTTTGCTATATAGATTTGGACAATAGCTAGCTGACTCCTTGGTTCAACTAAATTCGCGACTAACTATAAGACGCAGTGCACACCGCTAATACACTTTTTACAAGAACGAGCAAGCAAATGAACCCCCTTTTCTCAGAACTCCATTTTCTAATATTGTAATTTTCTATTTTATTATTAATAAAAGTTTCAGTGACTGCCATGATTTTTCTGCGGACCACAAAAATGTTCCGGAGGATCCCCAGTAACATAACCGATTATTATTTCCAAGCCATGCTGTACAACTCAGCAACACTGGGAACAATTGAACAAGCGGTCCACTGACTGCTGTACAAGCGTCGACTAGACGAATGAATTCTAAAGAGCCTTCCCGATGCTGCAATGTCGTCACCTTTTGTATATATTTCATCTTCTCTTCATAAATACGTTCTAAAAATTACGAAATAAAAATTCGGTGACGGGGTTGTCCAATACCGACAATTCTTCGCACCCCGCAATCGCACATAACTCGAGCAATGATCGCGAAAAGTCTAGAGACTTCCAATAGTTGGAACAATCTGAGAATGAATTCATTTGCATTATACTTTTTTCTCTGTAAAGGAGATAAGAGAAAAGGAAATATTGAGTTATTCGGTCACACAACGTTGATTGTAGCGTTGGCAACGTTGTCACAGTTGCTATCCACATGCGTGCAATACAACGCTTGGGAAGCTCCCAAGGATAGAGTCCTTAATAAAAAGAACTGCAATAGGCAGAAATGCAATGTAAATTCTCTTCTCGAAAAGTAAAATCTCATAGTGGTTTGTATCAACTGTTGGTCACATGATTGTGTCATGTCTCCTTTCCTTCTCCAGCAATAAGAGGCGAGAACCGAGTGACAGCTGGCACCAAAGGGGCAATGAGAATTTGAGCGTAAATGTGACTCTTATGAGAAATTTTGTGCTTTAATGTTGTGGACACAGCTGTCGGTTCCTTTTTTATTTAGGACTCTATCCGAAACTAGCGTTGAAATAATACTCTGGGAGGAGATACAAACTTACTCGAGAAAGTGGTTTATCACTACTATATAATTATATTACGATAAGGATTGGTGGGTTGAGCTGTGAGAGCTAAGAGAAGTTGCAATGTTGCCACTTTGCTTTCTGACACGTTTAATCAGTCACTCACTCACTGCTACTTGTGAGAAATGTGTCATTCAGAGCTGTTACGATGATAACCGTGGATCGTCACTGATTGGTGGAGTTCCGTGACGCTCCCCCATCCGTCGGGCAACAGTTTTCTTCCTACAGTAATGCAACTATAGTTCACTCATTATGAATCTTTTCGCTTTACTATTGTTGTCGCTACTGGTATATGATACAAAACAAAGATATTTTTGCATTGTTGATAAATTTCTCATCTCCAGCAGCAGTTCTCATGGCAACTCTGCTGTCTTCTGCTGCACTTGGCAACGTTTAGAAACGACTATCCAGCTTCTGATTCTTTGTAGAAATAGTTGTTCACTCGGAAAACGGAAGAAATGGCTTTTTGTTCAAGGTTGTGAAAATGTTAAGGCACTGACGAGCAATAACTTCTGATTATTCTACCTCCGTAGAGAATATAATATCTAAGAATTTATTCAATCATCTTCTCACTGTGGTATCAATAGCAAAAGTATGCTATACTCTGCTTACAGCCACGTGTTTTCCATGTTGCTACTGCGCATCCGAAGTCACGTTGGTAGTGACTACAATTACCTCTTCATGTAACGACGTGGAATTTCACTTTACAATTTTCGTTGTCATAACACGCTTAAGAGCGTCTCATCGTTGGATGCTATCTATTCATGGAGTGTACCTAAACGCGCACTGCCATCATAATGTAAATGGATAGCACCCAATGACGTGAATGACGCGAAGAAGAAATAAGTTCTATTCATTTCATTAGAATCACATTTGTTCAACACGTAATCCAGTCTTCGTGGTCCTTTGGTCGACATGCTTTTGGGCATGGTGGTTGCTTTCTGTCAGTTACCGCCATGATGCAACCCACAAATTGGACGCGGTCAGTTTTCAATCTCTTCGTGGGCCATGGTCTCATGTTGCCGTGTTTCTTATAGAAGAAACTTTCACAATAATAGCTATCATGTTGCAGGACTTTCCCTGAAAAATAATAAATACATAAGAGACATTGGATTACGTTCGACTCGTAAAAATATTTCATTTAATGTAATTACAGCATAACTTGGCGATCAAAAACTTAGCCAGAAGGAGGAGTTCGAAGAACCTCCCCGCCCCACCCCGAACACAAACACATCCCGAAAATTGAGTTTTTCTACATTTCTCCCGTTTGAATCATTATTAGTATAAAATATTATTAATTTACCACATGCTAACTAATTAACAATGCGAAGTAAGCTGAGTAAATTGAAAATACCAGGTCACATCTTCAATAGTAAATTTTTTCCATCATTTTTGGGCCAGAAGACAAACAACCCCTTTCCACCACCATCATCGGACCAAAATATTTTTTTTGTAACGGGTCTCATGTTGATAATTCTTATCAAATAACTAATATGTTTCGTGTTGAAGTAAAGAAAATGACACAAGCAGGAATTTGTGACAGTCGTCATGGCAATGTGATTTGCAGAGATTCCTCCAATCCCAGATATCATGGTCGTGCGTCCTTTGGACACTATGAAATAGAACATGGACAAAGACTTAGCCAACCATTTTAGGAGTAAGGGGTTTTCATAATATCCGTGAATTGGAATTCCTTCAATCCCAAAAAGGTATATATCATATAATTATCATTACTTCCTTGAAGGAACATTTGTATGGTTTAATCAGCTGATTTCATACAATTCTTGGCTGTCCGGTTGGTGCCTCATCAATTGTATGAAACTTAGCCCTTCCGATGCAGTCTTCTATAGATATCTCACACGGAGGTTGCGAAGTGCTGACCGAAGGCGACCCATTACAAATAATAATGCTACTATAAGCGTAGGATACATTTGTTACGACTAATTATGTAACAGAAGGAAAGCTACTTATTTTATGGTACTATTTTTTTGCGTTGAATGGACTCATCCTACACATACGCACACACAAATTGTTTCACCAGTAGCCCCTGACTCACACGCCCGCATAATCACAATTGAATACCCTCATAATATGTATAACAATTTATTCTCAGCTCACCAAATCACGTTAAGAATATGAAATCACCCGAAATTTGCGCCAGAACAAATCATTGGACAGCTACACATTGTCGTTTATTTCTAGGGTGATACCCTCGCTTGGAGTCTGGTTGGCGTGGGGTCCAAAGAACGTCTGGGCATGAATCTAGTCGATTAAATTAGATAAAATAGCCTGTTAGCTATTTGAATGAAATATTTCCTACAAGACGAATTTTGAACTTTATCAACGACCCACCAAGGATAAAACCATGGTTCATAACATCGTCCGGCCAACTTAATTTGGAGTCAGTAAACAAATTTAAATTTAAAGTGTATTATGTTAAAAGGACATTTTTCTACAAAATGTTATAATTTTATTGCAATAAAAATAATATTATACATTCTTGATCTACCTATGACAAAATATCAGCAAAATATTTAAAAAATTGCTTCATATTGATCAACGTGGAACTACACAGTACGGATATTATGAAATAGTAAGGATAATTGAATCAATTTAGGGCCCAATTCCCCTCTAGATTTTTTAACAAATCAATTACATTGTTATAAGAGAGATAAATATTGAATTATTTATTATTATTTTCTCACCTTTTATTGAAGGCCAAGTAAAATATCGTAAAAAATCTTGATCCATCCCTTTTTCTCCCTGGTGCGAAACCCCTTTTATAAGTTTGTTACCGATTACCATAACCAATTGTGGTTCAAGGTCTTTCCTTGCTCCCCACATCCCACCTGAAAAACAACAAAAGATTTTTTTCTGATTTTAGAAAATGAACACTCTTAAATCATGAATGAGAATGGAAAATTGCATTCTAATTAATAAAAAGAAACAATTTATTAAAATTAATTTAATGGAATATAATAATTTATTTACAAAAATTATTTAAATTTAGTAGAGCTTTGCGTAGAAAATAGTTACCTTTAACCCTACCTTTGACAAGAATCATAGGATTATACGCTAAACTATTCGAGAAGGGTACGCAAGGAAAATAATGTGAGCCGCATGCAATCTAATAGGTTAGATAATTTAAGTAGATTTTCATTTGTACTTGAATTCTGTTCTTGTATATTATATTCTTCTCTTGATTTTTTCTATACAGAAAAGAAAGGTATTAGGGGTCAGAGCTTATGGATTTGCTGAAATGCCCTCAAAAAATTTATGACGGAAATGACAAGCATTGGCTATGACGTAAAATGACACCACATCTGCTTCAAGGAATCTTATTAGCAGCTTCAGCAGATGACAGTGTAGCGCGAGCCAAATCTTGTCACTCTTCAACGTTAAGTCTGGCTGTGAGATAGCGTTTATGTCTTACTATAAACAATGAACTTTTCCCTTGCCTCTGCATAAACGTACAGTCCACCAAAAGCAGTCAAATCTGATTAAAGTGAGTCCTGAAGGTTTACCCCTTTCAAAAATTCAAATTTCTCTCGTTATAGAAATATGGGCGTGGTTGTGAATGTTTACTTAGCATAGCATTCCCGTGGTAGACGTGGTCGCGCATCACGTGAAAGGAGAGATTGGATTGCAGCCAATCAGCGACAGCAGCAGCCTCCCGCGGCGACGGTCGAGAGTCCAAATCTCGACTAACGAAGACATCGACCAGGGGATCTATAATCGGCAACCATCGCCAACCCGTACCCAATCCATCTGCGAAGCAACAAGACAGGTAAGAGAGATCGGAATTGGTTTTACGGGCAGGGCTGAGATCCCGAGAATGGAGTCCAATTTTTAAAACTATTTTAATTTTAATATTTAGAATTTTTTAAATTATCATAAAACAAAATAAATACATTTATTATCAAAAAACAGTACAAACTGCATATGACCACGTGGAGGACAATAAACTAATTTACTCTCCGGAAACAAGCAAGGGACCATCCCATCAATTCCGATCAAGGACCCTAAGGCAGAGGCGGATTCAAAAATTTCAAAAGTTCCTAGATAAGATAAAAAGTTAGCTATGAGTTATAATACTAATAGAATGTCATATATTTGTAATTTAACACACGGGAAACATGTGGACTAACTACGTTAACTACGATTCGGAATGCGTAAAACAGTTTGTTTTAATTGAGAATTAAGATTGTCAACGTGACAATTCCATTTGAGGTTGTCTAGAATATGGAGACCTAAGAATTTTGTATTCGTAAAAGATTTTGTGATTGTGAAATGACATAGACACTGTTTTGTCAGTGTTTACAATGAGACGATTTGCTTGGAACCAAGACGTAAGTTTAAACAAAATATTTTGAGCGTTGGCGTGTTTACGTAGTAAATTAATGTCTTCAGCAAAAAGAACCATTTTGCAATCTGATGTGGATGATGACATGTCGTGCACATACAATAAAAAGAGAATATGACCGATAATTAAACCTTGGGGGACTCCGCAAATAAGTGGCTTTGTTTCTGAATGACAGCGCTGAAGTATTTTATTTTTAGTATAGGATATTTCGACCTGTAGATACCTATCTTTTAAATAAGAAGTTCGCCATTGATGTAGAAGTCCATGAATGCCTAAAGAATGCAATTTGGAAAGGAGAATTTCGTGATCGATGACATCGAATGCTTTGGATAAGCCAAGGAAAACACCCTGAGGATTTTCTCCTCGGTCAAGTGATGTGGTAACATCGTTTAAGAAAGAAAATATGGCGCTTGTAGTGGAAAAGGATTTCCTAAAACTGTGTTGATCGTCAGAGAGAATGTTATTTTTTGATAAAAAATCTAGAAGACGCTTATAGAACAATTTTTCTAGGATTTTTGAGAAAGTGGGTAGTGGAGAAATTGGCCGGTAACTTCCAATATTAAGTTTTTTCATTTTGGCTCTCTTAAATATGTTTGGAAACACCCCTTCCGATAAAGAACTATTAAAAATATTTATTAGTGAATTTAATATAGCGTGGCACGAACATTTAACAATAAACTCGGGCATGTCATTTATGCGGAGTCAGCGTGGCTTAGTGGATAGAGTGAGTTGCTGGCTGGATGGCCGGGGATCGATCCCCGGTGAGGTGGGGATTTTCATCACGTCTCAACATCCAGACTGGCTCCCAGGCCTACTCAGCCTGCTATAAAATGTGTACCATGTTCTATCCTGGAGTCGAACCGGTCGGAGTGAGATGCTGACTACATCTCCTCCTTGTGGTGCCGGGGTCAAGAAATCACGCGAGCTCTACCCTCCGCGAAGGCCAAAACCCACAAAGTGCTGTAGTGCCAGATAAGGAGAAGAATATCATTTATGCCTGTTTAAAATTTGTTTTTTAATGAGCTGATGATTATCATGACTTCACTGGCGTTATTTTCAGAAGTGAACATAAAATAGGGTACGTGGGTGAATATAATTGGAGGACATTGATTTGGATGTACTGAGTTCGTTATTTTACCTACTTCTCAGAAGTAAAAATTACAAATTTGCGATGTCCTAAGTATTTTATACGATTTTGCCATCATTTAGTAGTGAAATATTTTCTTCGCGATTTTCAGAAACTGACGTAATTTTTAACAATATTCCCATGGCCTTCGTCCGGTTGTTCGATTTTAGTACCTGCCTGTCGTTTTCCATAACTTTAGCTGCATAGACTACTTTTCGAAGAATAAACTTATATTTACGAAAATAATAATGGAATTTTGGTGGTTGGGTACAGAGTTTTGAAAGATAATATAAACGGCGATTGTTTTTTGAAGAAATTCTTATCCCTTAAGTGATCCATCTATTGTGTTTCTTTGTGTTAATTTGCTTGCGTTTTATGGGAGAGCTAGAGTTGTAATGTTTAGGAATATTGAATTTGTCGTCGGTGTTTTGGCAATTGTAACATCTTTCCATGTTTCTTCACGCAAATGATTTATAAATACGCAAATAAAGTAAAGTTAACGCACGCAAATAAAAATAACATTTCCTGTGATAGAGTTCGAAAAAATTGCAAACAAATAAACAACTCTCATTAGTTACTGATTACATATCACTTTTTGTTGTTAATTAGTTTTTATATTATTTTAATGATTCACTTCACTCGCTTTCGGTCTTCGCCCCAGCAAGCTTGAAGGCGAATTTCTCCCCGGACGCACTTTGTCACAGCAAAGTTCCAGGTGCGGGTACTACTGAAGAATCGACAATAATGTGTCCTCATTATGTGCAATTCAGTGTTTACTTGTTGGGAAACTGAGGGTAATTTCCTATTTTTCCGTAGTATAGTACGCCTCGAATGAATAAAATTGTATTTTTGCACACATTTATGTCAAAGGTTCCACAGTAATATAGTTCGAGAGTATTAAATACTGTAAAATAATATTGAATACTATTTTATTAATTTCTAAAGAGTATTAAATACTTTAAATGAAAATATGGTCCTCCCAATTTTCATCTTGTATTTTAAATGTAAATGTTTTAAAATGGTTAGACGGAAGAGCAGACCTTAATGTCTGAGAGTCTTGAAAATAAAGGCACTATTATTATTATTATTATTATTATTATTATTATTAAATGGTACCATAAAGTGAGTGGCTTGGAGTTGCTTAATGATTATCACAATAATAAGATGACAAACATACTCAAGCATCTAAATAAAAATAAATTTACCGTAAAAAAGCAGTTATAGATTGCATATGACCACGAGGAGGACAATAAACTAATTTACACTCTGGAAGCAAGCAAGGGACCTTCCCACCAATTCCGATCAAGAATCGTAAGGTACAGGAGGATTTAACATTTCAGCACGCTTCTATGATAAGAATAAAATAGTTCGGGTGTTATAATATTCACAATTTACCAACAAATTTATATTTAATAAAACGAAAAAAACGTTATTTCAGAAGTATGTATGGTTATCAACTATAGATTATTCGGAAAATGAGGTTATAAATCGTAACTATTAAAATAACACTAAATCCTTGATTTATTATTTCAATAGACGCCGCTCCAAGGCAAGAGAAAAGCGAGTGTCTATAAAAAAACCGCCTCAACCCTAAGGAAAACCGGAGAAAAACCCGAGCTAGGATAGGGTTAGAAAATTAATGTACACAAACGTACATAAAGCTAAACTTATATTTGATATATAAAAGATATCGTGAAATTGAATCTCTTCAAATCCGCGGTTAAAAGTTACCTCTTGTACCAGTGCTTCTACAATGAGAAAGAATTTATTAATTTTATAAAACTTAAATCCGTCTTGTACTCTGTTAAGTCCCTCTGCGAACCACTCCCTTCAACTCTCACCTCTTTTGGAAAATTGAGGAGGAAAAAGTTTTTAATATTTTTTAAACCAATAAAATATAATACTTATACCGCAAATCGATTGATTCGTGAAGAAAAGCATTGCATTTAGGGTTTTAAAAAACATTACAATCTTAATTCCCAATTAAGCAAATTATGTCACGCATTACGAATCTTAGTTAACGTAGTTAGGCCACGTATTTACCGGTTCGTGTATCTTGCAAACGTTTACTCCCAATTTCGTTACGGCGTTATCTTCTGGGGCAATTCCTGACAGGCCATTCAAATTTTCAGAATTCAGAAGAAGATAGTTCAGATAGTTTGTAAATCACCCCCGAAACTCTTGTAAACCTTTATTTAAAAAATTAAATATCTTAACACTTTCCTGCATCTATATTTACAAAACGGTCGTGTTTGTTAAGACCGAATTACTGAAGTGACACATTTGCTTCATCCGAAACAGCCTCGTTCACGAACACAATACTCGCAATAATAAGAGTATTCATCGTCCTTGAGTGTCAACCACTCTTTTCCAAAAAAGACCATATTATTCGGAAATCGTTCGACATAATTCCCTGCCCAAGAATATAAAAGACATTATGAAATTGAATCTCTTCAAATCCGCGGTTAAAAACTACCTCCTGCACCAGTGTTTCTACAATGTAAAATAATTTATTGATTCTAATAAAAGTTAAATCCGTCTTGTACTTTATCACGCCATTGCTGTAGTACTTTTAAAATAACTGATAACAATTTCAAAAACTATTTTCTTGCATGATAGTGTTGTCTTATGATAATATTAATTTAGTTTCATGTGTACTCAACTTTGGCACGGTTGTGTACATTAATTCTGTAACCGCATCCTGGCCCGAGTTTTTCTCCGTTTTTCCTTCGGGTAGAGGCGGATTTCTTATACATGTTATCTAGGCTTTGCCTAGGGACGTGTTTATTGTAACAATGAATGGTGAATTTAGTGTTATTTCAATTTTCATGACTTTTAAACACTATACTCAAAATAATCTATAGTTCGATAATAATTTGTACATGTAAAATAATTTTTTTGTGTTAAATTACAAACATATGACATTCTATTAGTATTATAACTCATGCTAACTTTTTATTTTATCTAGGAACTTTTGCTGAAATTTTTGAATCCGCCTCTGCCTTAGGATCCTTGATCGGAATTGATGGGATGGTCCCTTGCTTGTTTCCGGAGAGTAAATTAGTTTATTGTCCTCCACGAGGTCATACGCAATTTGTGCTGCTTTTTTGACAATACATTTATTATTTAAATTACATTTAAAATAGATTGAAATAGTTTCGTCAGTGCTTGGTCAATAAAGAAAATATGTAAATAACTCGCCAATTTTTAGATATTTATATAATAATAAATTTATTGTCAAAAAAGCAGTACAAACTGCATATGACCACGTGGAGGACAATAAATTAATTTTTGGTGGACCACGTGGAGGACAATAAATTTCTGTTTTTATTTTAAACCTTCTTCAGGGTTAATAACACAAATAGGTGACTATTATTATCAGGACAATTGAAATTAAACAGAAAATGATACATAATAATACAGACAAGCAATACAGTATTTCACTATACCTCTTCATTCTTTTATGGGCAAATTATGAGAGATCTGATAAGAATTGAGTGGTCAAGATCCAGATCATAAGTAAACACAAGCATTCATAGGACACAACACATGCTTTCAGGAAAATATTTTTAAGATATTATCAGATATTTTGAAAGTACTGCAGCAATGGTGTGATAAACCACATGGTGAATTTTACTTTTATTAAAAATCAATAAATTATTTTACATTGTAGAAGCACAGGTGCAGTAGGTAGCCTTTAACAGCAGATTTGAAGAGATTAAATTTAATAATATATTTTATATTTTTGGGGAGGGAATTATATAGAACGATTCCCGAATAATATGGACCGTTTTGGAAAAGAATGGTTGACACTTAGACGATGAATATTATTCTTATTGCGAGTATTGTGTTCGTAAACAAGTCAGTTTCGTATGAAGCAAATGTGGTACAGTAATTCGGTCTTCATAAACACGACCGTTTCATAAAAATTAAGGTTTACAAGAGTTTCGGAGGTGATATTTATAGGTTATCCGAACAACCTTCTTTTGAAATTTGTAAGTTTGGATGTTGTGACCGAAATTCCCCGCAAGATAACGCCGTATCGAAAACGTTTGCAAATGATAAGCAACGGGAATTATGTGGAGTAACTACATTACCTTAGATTCGGAACACAATTACCTTAATTTTATATTAAGACACTTTACGAGCCAAACGCTCGTAATTCCACAACTGCAAGAAACGTACACAAGTTTCAATGTAAACATACGTACACAAGTTTCAATGTATAAGAGTTCTCTGATTAACATAAACACTCTGTGAATCTATAAGTATTCTTTGACTATTATAAACATTCTTTGGATTCATAAACACTCTTAGAAAGTTATAAGTTCCATGAAGATTATCTATGTTCCGTGAAATACAATTTCCGAACGTACTCGAGATAAACACACCGTGCTTCGAGTAAAGGACCACGCCCTTCTCACTATATAAAGGGCAGCGTTCAACCCACGGTATGCCTCAGTCTCCAATTCAAGTGACACGCCGTCACTCTGCAACTACGCAGTCAACATGATTTTCGAGTGACATAATGTTACTCTGTTATTCTACGGCTTCATCGTGACTAAAACTCTATTCAAATGGTAGTGCAACATAAATTATCGTCGAGATGCTGAATACGAAACTCTTGGAGTTTCAGTTCATCATCGACCATCTACATTTCCAATCATCGCCTGCTCTTCAAGTCATAGCCGTCAACTGGAATCAGCAATCCACATCAACCAACACCATGGATAACATGTGACTATGGCACAAATCGAGGAACGTAAAACTGTTTATAACTTTTTTATCTATGATGTTAGTTCGCTCAAATCTTTTAATCAGTAAGCTAATAACCATTCTTAACTATTCGTAGCAATGCCTTTATCAATTTTGGCTCAGTTTTCATATCATCAACCAAATTAATTCTGCACTATATGTATATAGCACTTTCAATAAGTATCTTTTAGTTGCCGTAAACATTATGTTTATTTAACTTTATTTGGGGGTTGTTCTCTAGCGGGAAGTTTTTCCTATATGAAGCATTTTGGTCATATTTCAACTTTGCTTATCGACATTTACGTAATTCTGCTTAAAAATATATTTTGGGAGAATTATTTAAAGGGTATATTTTTGTATGAACGTGAAATGTTCATACTTCAATGTAGTTATTTTCTGTGTAATTCTGTATAAAATCATGTTTTGGGAAAATTAGTTGTCATGTACTATTAATATCAATCTTGTAGGCAAGGGGCATATAAATGTATTTCAGTTTCTAAGGACAAATCAATGTATATATGTATATATATATATATATATATATATATA
>NNCF01126212.1:88949-103789 GCA_002313205.1 Laupala kohalensis
ATATATATATATATATATATATATATATATATATATATATATATATATATATGTATATAGTTAAGTAGAATAAATGTGTTTTTGAGAATTTGACATGTGCTTACAAGAATCCTATTTTTTTCATCTATTTTGCTATTTGAAACATAAAAGTCCCCCCTTATCCTCTCCTGTGTTGTGACGAATGGTCATTCGTTCATAACATAAGAGAGTATAATTTTTTGGTGTTGTGACCAGGATTCATGACGGTTCTCATAATTCGCATTTATCAACCGATACTGTATGTACTAATTCTATTTGGCTATTTTCAGCTCGCCAATTTCACAACTCTGCTTACTCTACAATTAGTGAGATAACGATTTCATTATATATTTTCTTATAGCTTTCTATTCCCCACCCTTCCATCATGACGGGCTCAGAGGAGGAAATCAAAATGTATAAGCGTCACATAGCGACCACCAAATCTAAACTCACTAGGTGCCGTACGCACGTAGACAATTTCAATGGGGACGAAGATAAAGTTGATTCAATTGCGAAACTCAAAAACGCCTTGGATAACATGTTTAAAGACCATGAAAAGTTTCAGGACTCTCTAGAAACCCTCACCGGCGTGTGTAACGACAAAGAACGGTTAGAATTCGAAAATAATTATTACAAATTGATAGGTCGTACTGGCGAACTTCTTAAACATATGGAAACGCCATCCATGGCTCAAAGACCTCTTCATAATGATTCTCACGACACTTCGCTTAATACTCGATCTATTGCTTCACAATTACCGCGTATGATCTTACCAAAATTTTCGGGAGACATATTGAAATGTTTCGTTCAGAGAATTGTTTGAATCGATCATTAATCAACATGAATTATCTAATGTTCAAAAGTTACAATACCTTAAAACTTCAATAGAACACCCCGCACATAATTTAATCGCCTCACTGGAATTGACAAACGAAAACTACCAAATAGCGTGGAATGTATTAGCAAAGAGATATAACAATTCCAGAGTAATGGCCAACACTACTATAAGGTCACTCGTAGAATACCAAGAATTCAAAAAGTCTCTCCTCACGAGCCCAGAACACTAATCGATCACTTTCAAAGTTGTATTAAAACGTTAAAATCTCTTAGAATTGATGTAGAATCTAGGGACACTATTCTTGTATATGATATCACGTCGAAGCTCGACTTATCTACTCTTAAAAGATACGAGGAAACGTGTCACACTACATCATTGCCTACATTCAATAGCTTGGTAGACTTTCTAGAACAGCAAACGCACTTCCTCGCAGCCTCCATCAGGGAACCGGTCAAAAATATCACTAAACAAATGACAAAGACAATCATATCAAAAAACAAAAAATATTCTAATACATTTGTAACACAAACTCCAACTAAAAAACTTTGGTGTTTCAAATGTAAGCAAGAACACTTCTTACACCAATGTCCATCATTTAACGAGTTAAACATCGACAATAGATGGAAATTCGTAAAAGAAAATAGATTATGTACAAATTGTATGAAGAGAAACCAGTTAACTATGGATTGCAAATCCTCATTCACCTGTAGAACATGCAGAAAAAGCACAACACTCTCCTACATAAACAATCTTATGAAAAACCTAAAGCTCAAAATTCTAATAATCAAAATAATCAAACAACAACCTCCGAGGAGATTTTAATTAAAACAGTAGTTGCCCCACATATGCCTCACGCTTCGCTAGCGACCGCTATGGTCAACATTTTAAATGATGGAAAACTGCTTAAGTGCCTTGCATCATTAAATTGTGGATACACGCACTCACTTATTACTCAACAAGTAGTCAACACTCTAAATCTAAAAGTCAAACTAACTTCGGTATCCATTAAAGGACTGTGTGGCACATCGTCCAATGTAGTCTCCTAAACAGTTATCAACTTAAAAGATAACGTAAATCTGGTAGTTCTTAACTGGTAGTTCCCGAGGTAGCGTCCAGGGTCCCATCAGTGCCACTAATATCAATAAAAGAGAAATTCCTAAGGACTGTCGTTTGGCAGATAGTAATTTCGACAAACCAGTAGCATAAATTTATTAGGTTCACAGCCGTTCTGGGAAATTCTATTAAATCATAATTTCGAAATCAATTCTAAATTAAAACTAAAACTTCATGAAACTAAATTAGGTTACATCGTGATAACTTCACTTCCACAAAACTCAAATGCCAGAGTTAATCACATAACTTGCGAAGAACATGTTTTAAATGAAAACATACAGAGGTTTTGGGAAACCGAACATATCAAAATTCACAAAACTTCTAATTTAACAGAGGCCGAGCAATTCTGTGAAGATCTATATAATCATACGACTACACGAACTCCGGAAGGAAAATACATTGTTCGCATGCCTTTTAAAACCATACCAGTTTTCCCTAAAACCAGAAATGCAGCACTCAAACGTTCCTATTCAATAGAAAATAAATTAAATTCGTCACATATATGACCATTCGTCACAACAAGACTATCAAAGTGAAAATTCCATTTGTAGTTTTCTTGAATATGGAGATATAAGAATTTTGTATTTGTAATAGTTTTTCGTTGTGTTCCGTTTAATCGAAGAGAAACTGGGGGTGGATATTTTTTATACTATTGTGAATGATTTAAACACTGTTTTGTCAGAGTTTACAATAAGACAATTCGCATGGAACCAATCCGAGAGGTTAGACAAAACTTTTTGAGTGTTGACATGGTAAATTACAACCATTTTGCAATGTGATGTGGAGGAGGACATGTTGTTCTTAATCAACAAAAATAGTATACGGCCGATAACATAGACACTCAAAAGAAATTGAAACCCAGAAGGTTTCTACCCCTAATGTATTTTGGGGAGCGGAAACCGATTGTGACTATTAAAAGAATTTAATTGTTCAATTTCCCTTAGCACCCCCTTCACCCCTCAGGGTGGTTGAGATTTCGTTTTTTCACGAATATTTTAAATACATGTATATTCTCAGGTATATTGGTGAACTGATACCGAATATAACGATAAAAACTTTTTGAACTACCCAACCACCACCTTGCAACTCCCATTGGGGGTTGAAATTTTGCTTCTTCTGAAAATTTAAAATGTGTGTATATTTTCGGATATTTTGGTGCGCTGAAGCTGCATATGACGATAGAAAATGATTCCGATTACCCGCTAGCACTCCTTATGATCCTCAGAGGATGGGAATTGAACTTAATACTCGTTATGAAAATTGATAATGTATCCATATTATGAAATCAGTTTGGAATTAAGAAATCTGTATATTCGGTTTCAGCTCACAAATATAACTGAGAATATACATACGTTTTAAATTTCCAGAAGAAACGAAATTTCAACCCCCCCAAAATTGGGTAGTTGAAATCAATTTTCGTCGTTATATTCGGTTTTAGCGCACCAAAATACATAGGGGTAGTAGGATCTACCTTCAGAGTTTCGATTTTTCTTCTTTTTGTGTGCCTGTGTAATTGAACCTTGGGAACTCCGCGAGTAAGTGGCTTTGTTTCTGAAAGGCAATGCTGAAGTAATATATTTTTAATAAAGGATATTCGACCTGTTGGTATCTATCTTCTATATAGGAAGTTAGATGGGTGAGTGGTTACTGAAGTGGCCTCTCACACCCTAGTACGCGGGTTTACACCCGGTCGACGTCGAAGGATTTTGCGGACGCGAAAATCCACTCACAGATTTGCATGTAAAAGATCCCTCTTGGCAAAATTAATTCTCGACGAAATTAAGAGTTCCTGCTTCCACTACTAGATGGCAGCGGAAGACGGAACGTCGAAATTGCGCATGTGCTTCTGCCCAAATGGTCGCGACCAAAGAGAAATAGGCTACAATTAACGGGAGCGGAGACCCATACACTATTATTATTATTATTATTATTATTATTATTATTATTATTATTATTATTATTATTATTATTATTATTATTATTATTATTATTATTATTAGGAAGTTAGTCATTGGTATGCAAGTCCTCATTGCCCTTACTCAAACGTTTTTACGCATATTATCTTTTTCTTACTTATTTTACATCTAAAGCGGCTTTGAAGCGTATGAGGTACAAATACAAAACAAATACAAACGTACATGGGTGGTTTTATATATTAAACTACATTAATGAGGAGTCCTTCGCTTGTTGCGGAAGGTAGATCAAAGAGATACCTTGCAGACGGTTCGGCAGTGGCAGTGTAGTGACGTCACAGAAGTCGAAGTGTGGGAATATCTTCTCCAAATGACGAAGATGATGCAGCAGATAATGATTCTCCGAAGTCCAAATGTACAGACGCATCGTCCAATTGGGATAGAAGGTTTCCATCTCGCGGGCATTCGCCTCCACCCCCTATCAAATAATAGATATTTATTTCTTAGCTTGAACTTTTCCATATCGTGAGATAGCAATGTCTCTTGCTCTCCCACACCACCATTGTCCTATTTTTTTGGGGACGCATAAAATGTTTTATTTTTGTATTGTTGGTCGAATTAATGATTCATAAACAGGAAGAAATGTCTTTGTATTTTTAGTTCAGTATTCTTCCACAAGGATTCAAAATGTTTCCTGAATTAATTTCCTTGTGCGAATAAACGGCTGTAAGTCAAATAAAATTCACTATTCTATTACAACATTGTTATCAGCAAAATTGAATGTAGTTGTAAGAAGGTATATACTGCAACAGAAATGATTTTGAATTACAAACGTAGGATTTTTTATTTCCGTCCCCATTTTGGAATACTTTCAAAGTGCATTCTTCTTCTTTTTTTCCATATTCCATCATGAAGATAGGGAGTCAATTATTTTCTCCGACGAACTCTGTTTAATGTCTCCGTTTTCATTACAGAAAAGCTACTTCCATAGTCATTCCGTCATTTGGAACCTGTTAGAACCTCCAATGTAACTGTAGAGATAGTCATATGCCGTAGACATTGATGTTGCATGCGGCGTAGTTGTTACTCAAATGTGTTTTTAACTATTACATATCCCCGAACCCTACATCCGCATAATAGCATCGGTCGTACCAACCCTTTATATCGTTGCAATACTCAATCTCCAGCTATATTATATTTGCTATACCCTATCCTCAATAGGCTGTAGTACAAATAATATGTGCATTTATAAAAAGAAAATCAGAATTTGTAAATAGTGTGATGTTCCTCTTCGTTAATAAATGTATTGTTGTGTGCCATTCACGCTAACTAACTAATCCTCAAAATTTTACGGTTTCTATTGATGTTATACCATATCGTTTTCAATGTTAAAAATATATTGATATAAGTAATGTGTAATAAACAGAAATAAAAAAATAAAGTGGAATGAACTTTTTCTTCTCTTGCGCTTATGCTAAAACTTTATATCAAATGTTATGCCCTAAAATGGGACTCCCTTTTATGAAAAATAGTGAAAACTCTATTACTGATTCAGTATGACCTAATTGCAAAACTAATAATTATTAGTAAAAATGTATCCTGAAATAATTTTGGCAGGTAATCCTGGTTTGGGAGAAGGAATTGATAAACAGAGATGGGTTTCTGGGGAACTTATTGCCGAGCAGGCATTGGTCATGAATGGGTGAAGAATATCCCAACTGAAAACTCAGTTCAGCCAAGAAGCAAAATTGGTTAGTTTCTCAAAAAGTTGAAAAAATTGCGGGGAAACAATCCAGTCGAAAGAAATGGAAGAAACAGTTTTTCCTCGAGAAACTACGAAAGTATGTTCTTACACTACGAGCCCCACATCGTCATTAATCCTTCAATAACTTATTGCCACAAAGACAGTCAAAAACTAAGTGTGAGCTCTTACTATTAGCTAAGTTATTTTCTCGAGAGCAAGGAAAGAAAATACGGAGAAAAATACCTGACCTGCTGATGATATATACAACACCGTTCCTTAGAGTGATAATATCAATTTTTGTGTCGGGATTTCTTTGATTCCCAACCGTTGAGTTATATCCGGATGGTAGTTGACGAAAGGTACAGAGCTGTTATTCTGTGGTGAAATGACGTCAAAGTGTGTTATAGACTAGTGGCGAGGTGCACATGTGTGAGTGCCCTCCATTCCGGTCTCTGGCCGTTTCCCTTCCTCCTTTTCTTTTTTTCCTATATGCCTAGAACTGATTACGTCACTCCATCTCAGAAATGTTGTCCTGTAGCGACTGCAGTGATCGAAGGATACACTACCTTGAAGTAACCACGCCAGTGGTCAGGTGACCCGAAAAAGCTGAAGGATACGATCCGCTGCCCAGATCCTCTGGCTGTAGCTCTGTCACTGCACAGACTCTGGTTCAATGCAGACAATAACATGAGAGTAGCACGCTCCTCTTCTGCATTGGCCCACAGTGATGGACTTCCCCATTGCGAAATCAGATCCAGCTACAACAGGAATTTGATCGTGGTTTATGGGAGATCGACTAATTTGAGAGAACAGCATTAACCAATTTTGCGTCATATCCAACGACATGTGCACTGACCTAGAGCGTCATTTCGTTTCTGTTTCTTTGTAATTGTACTTAGAAATGTAATTGAGGAAGAAGAGACATTACAGAGATTTTCATAACGTACTCGCTTCCAAGCCGCATACATTACGTTGATGACGCTAACCGCGTAACGCACTTGGAAAGAACTAGTGTAATCGATACATTTTGCATAGCATACCTCCAAATCTAACTAAAAATTGTACGTCCACACAAACTTCTTCTATGCTTGTCTACACAAGTAAACTGTACTGCGAGTACACCAGCACGTGCTCATACGACCTACAAATCTCTCGCATATCCTCTCAGATAACAACGTAACATCCTATTCAAACCAGAATCCGCCATCAGCTATCTCTAGCGTACCACTAACACGATTCGCAAACAGAGGCGATTACGCTAGGTGCGTTAGTGTACCATTGACTTCTGAGCATGCACAGAAGTAACTTGCATGTGGATAACGTATGCGATAACTCGCAGCAACGCCATGCAAGAACTTCCTATTATGATCCGAGCTATTTCCGCTAATAACCATTCCATTTAATTCAATATCCCAAACCCACATTTATACATTACAACTAAATTTCAAATATAGTTGTAACACGAGTTCAAACAAACCCTATTCATGAAAAGTAAATACAACGAAAATAAAACGAGATGTCATGAACAATGTTTTAATACGCTTTATTAACATATTTACTTGATACTTAATTTCTCTTTACTTATTCTTTTATCCAAAAACTTTGTATACGAAAAGAATAGTCTTGATAGAGCATGGATCTGCTCAAACAAGTCCTAACTTGTTAAAAGTACGTTGAAGTAGATAATTTAATCGAAAAATATACAATAAAGAATTCAAAAATTAAAACATCTCCAATATAAAATATGTTTGTTTTACAGTATCATTTTTAATTCTATTTGTGATAAAATAAATGTGAAAAAATGTGATTAAAAGGTGAAAATCGCTGATGTGTGTTCCAAAACAATTTGCGTAAGTAGGAAATTGCTTTGGTGTATATTGTATTATTCTAATATACTATTGAACATAATATTGATGATGCACTAATATAATTTTAAATTATTGTACACTGAGAGAAGCTTGATAAAATATGTGAGTACCCAAGGTTTGGATGTGAGATCCAAATTCAGAGGAAGGACAGGATTCATCCAAACCTTTGGATATGACATCTCAACCGATTGTTGGAATACTATAAGATTGGGGTTACACATCCAAAGGTTGGGATGTCATATACAAAAGTTGTGATGTCACATCCAAAGGTCTGAAGAAATCCTTCCTTTTCCCTGAATTTTAATCTCTCATCCAAAGCTGTTCTCTCAGTGTACTGATGTAAGTAAACATTCAAAGGAAGAAATAGACGTGATTATAGTGACAAGAAGTTCAATTAATTTCATCCAAAACTTTCTTCTATTCCTGATAGAATCCAATTTCCGTGCAAATATTGATTGGTAAAGTGAAACCTTGAAGATATTTCTCCTCGCATGTACGCTACTGATACCACCTGCGTATACTACGATGATAGTCAAGAGGAAACAAAAAGTATTAAAAGTGGTTATATCGCTCACTCATACATATCATTATGGAAACCCACGGACGTACATCAACATGTAAGTCTCAATACTACACTTTTACGTGTATGATTGCCTATCCTGTGGCAGACGAAATAGAAAGACCTGAGCGCGGTGTCATGAAGGCCGTGCTGAATCAATGCCCCCAAGGCGGAGGTGGATCCAGATTTTTTTTCTCGGGGGGAGCTCGTACTGAAATATACCGGCGTACGGAACCCATCACTACAAATTTCAAAAAAATTAACTTATTCATGCTACAATTTAGTGCGTTCCCGTACATAAATAACGTTGTAGAAGGCTTCCGCAGCCTGTCATGTTTTGCTGGCCGCTATTCGGCCAACCCCACTCCATTCAACGCTGTGGGACGCGGAGTTTCAACTAGCTTCCGTGCACTACGCTCGCAAACACCGACGTAGTCACTTCTGATGAAGGTTGCATCATGGCAGCTGGAACGTCAAATTTACAACGACCAGACCGGACAGCAACACATAAATAACGTGTTAACTTAAATAGCTGCTTTCATAAGTGATTAACTACATTTCATGGAGTAACCAATTTATTCGACCTCGCCGTCGAAATCATGTTATGAAACAAATAAATTGGTAACCATGGCAAAACGGGGAAGTATCGTTAATTTATTTACAAATTATAACTACAACTCACCTCCTACACGGAAAGATCCAAAATTTTTAGTTTTTGATGGAAATTTGAGAACGAAAACTCTCTGTATCAAGAATCGATAAGGCGTAAGCAACAATTTACCGATTATTTGTGAAAAATGTTTTTAATATACATTTTAATATGAAAATATTTCCGTTTCATGTACTAATAAAGTTGCATTATTTTTAATACAAAGTATTGATTATTTTTTGTTATGTTTATATATATTTAGTTCTGATCTCTATATTTTTTGAATTATCTTTTTATTGCAATTTTTTTCTAGGTGTTTTCTATGAGATGAGAGACTTGTCTGCATCACATCACTTGTCTACATTACGTATAGAGTTAATCGATACCTCAATAATTTACCTCGATTTAACTGTTGCGCGCTGCGTATATTAAATATATCTCGGATCGTATCTGCGTGTGCAAGAATTCTAGAAATTATTGCAGTCCTGCGCTCTATCTCCGTATAGGAGGTGGAAAGCTACAAAAGGATGTAAGCCCACATCATTTGCTTGTCCCGCGAAAAGTCATCTTTATACGCAGATTTATTAGTTTGTCTAGTTATTTCAATTTGCATTATAAAACACACTCGAAGTGAAAATGAACATTATTTTTATTGTTACTATTTTTATCGCCCCCTGCATCCGCTTCAAGTGGACTGACTATTTATTGCTCGCTGTCCAGGTGCCGTTGATTCAGTACGACTTTCGAGACGACGCGTACATGCCTTCGTATTTTGTAGGCCACTTGCCTATTTCTATTGACGTAAGAAATAATCCAGATTACCGAGACGAGGGTTGTGTATTTGATTCTTAAGAAAAAAAACCGTATGTTTTTGTCAGTAATTACATCTCGTTAATGTGTCGTGAAGGACATGGCATGGATTGAATAAAAAGCCGAGAATTCATAAAAAAATATACATATAATTACCTTTTCCAAAGTTTACCCTGAAGACACGGTGCCGTTCCAAAAGCGCAGCGAGTCTGTCACACGAGTACCACGAATAACTCAGAACGAAAAGGCATCCACGTATCCGAACGAGCAGCCAGTCACACGAATATAACAATAATTGCTCGAACGTCTAAGCTTCCGCACTCCTCGCTCCTCCGACGGTGTCTCCCTTATGCGGCGCGCTTATAAGAACCCCAGGAGGTGCTAAGGTAAGCGCGCGTCATCCCCTTACAATAGCGCGCAGGGAGACACATCCGCTCACTTGATACATGCAGCGATAACACTGCGCTGGAACCGCATCTTTACCACAATTAATCAGCAAGGAATTTGAACATTTATGTTCCACCTTTCTCTTCCAAAACGTTTATGACGCAAGGTATGAAATATTACGCATACCCGCGAGAATAACGGTTCAACCAAAAAATTGGCGATTTTGAATTATATCGTTTTTAAAGGACTAAGAGCGTGACTGCCGTTCTCCCAGCATCTTAAATGGTTCCTGCGTGGCAGCTTTTCAAAAAAAGCGTACACATGAAAATGCTCACACAATATAATTTTTAATATACAACTTCGTTTGATATCTCACAAAATCATAGGGTTACAATACGTAAGAAAAACGTAGCTGACAGATTAGTACCTACTGGTAAGGTTTTAGGGGTCACTAATTTTTTTAACCTGTTAATCAGAATTTTTCATTTGATGCAAAAAAAAAATCTTTGAAAGATAATAAATAAATAGCAAAAATCGTATAAAAATAAATTAGATTTTGCATTATGATTAAATATACTTGAACATCGCAAATTACGAACTATTTTTTTCTTGCATTTTTGAAATATATATGTTCAATAGTAAAAATTGTTGATTTATACAATGCAATAATTGTTGAAGTATAATTCTTGGAAAAATTATGGAAATAAAAAATGGAGGTTCTGTCTCCAGTGGCCCTACGCCTTGGCGTAGAACCGTCACTGATACTAGCCGTTAACACAACTCGTTATAACAGTTATGACTCGAAATACTTTTTAAAACCTCACGATAAAAGTATTCACATTATTAAAAATTACTTATTTTATTCTTACCCCAGGTTCGGCCGCAAACATAAACAGTACGCACAGAAAATAAATCACTACCAAGAAACGAAGAGATGGTAGTGCCATGTTAATCTATCTCGTGTTCCATGTTCAATTCCTTCAGTCGTTCACTCACAAAAATCTTTTGAACGTATTCCCATTTCACTGAATACGCTGCCACCAAGAAGGAAAGCATTCGCTCTTCTGAAATCGAAGTACATGTGCTCTTATCGATGAAGTGTATTGAAGTGCTTTAGATTATTTCTTCAAATGATAAGCAGGATAAAAGTTCGTAGATAACTCTTTATCGTTACTCGCCACTATTTCATCCGGACAGGTTTTTAACATTAAGAATATTTATGTATTTTAAATTTAGTATCTTAGAACAAAAAAGGAATATGTACGAACTTATAATTTCATACTAAGAGTCTACTTACTACAAAAACTTAAATTCTTAACAACGGGGATAATTAGATATCATTCATGGAAGAGAAGCATCACCATGTTAGGGTTCTTAGACGAGCCGAAATAGTCTCAATCGGTAACAAACGCGCTACGTGAGCACCATGGCTCATTTACATGGGGCAAGCTGCCTCGCAGGTTACCAGCTTCGTATAAACGCAACCTGCCTCAAAAATGAGGCAAGTTGCCTGTCATGTCACTAGGCAGGTTAGTTGTCTCGGAGAGTAGATTTAGGGCGAGCAACCTGCCTCCCCCTTCCCCCAAAAAGAGTACGTGAGGTTAGGCGCGCACTTGTTCGTGAGAGATTCCTTTGTATCTCGAGGGTAAATTTCATTGGATTGTTGGTGTCTGCTGTTGATTTTGTACGTAGGTGATATTTATAATATTTTTACTTGATAATAGTGGAGTTCCTAACATTACCATTACATATTAATTAGACTCCGAATTCTGTTTACAGATGTGCCGTGCAGGAAAATATTGTGCGTGTATGAAATCACTATTCTCGAAGTTCCAGTTGATTTTACGATTTGTAAGTGGCCTCTATACAAGGGAGAAACAACAACATTAAAAACAAGATTCATCATACTATTTTTAAATGCTGATGTGACTGGTTTGTTTAAAAACAAGGAGACACGTCCAATAGGTTTTCAAAATAAAATAGGCCTTCATCAAGTTTCAAATCAAAATAAGACATCCAAAATAAAGAAAAAAATATTATATTTTACAGACTGAAGTCTTTCTTTTTTTTCCTGAAACATTTTGTTAAAGAGATCGCGTTTTGATACAAGAAGGAAAATATAAAAAGTAAAACTAAAGTGTAAGAGACTGTCAAAATCTACCTCTGGATTTCTGTATACAGATTGTGTTTCACAATGACTATGCCGTGAGGTGTATTAACTTCGTTGTGGCGCTTATACAAGCAGTTACGCTACCAATACTGTGTTACTGCGTGGTAGTGTGGCACGATAAAGCGAAGTTAATACTATACATTACCAATGCATAGTATTAACTTCGCTCCATCGTGCCACACTACCCCGCAATACTCAGTACCGGTAGCATAACTGCTTGTATGAGCGCCATAAACGTTACGCCATCCTACGCCATGTTTTGTGAAACCCACTCTTTGAAGTCCATAAACTAGTTTCGCCACTTTCTGTCCCACATATGTTATATGTTATGTAAACGTTAGATCATCTTCGAGAATCACACCATAGGTATTTGACTGCAGACTTCAATGTTAAACGCCAGTCCTCTCCCTTAATTATTATTGTTTCCGATTTTCCATGTTGTTGTAGCCTGCCTACTACCAGACCTTCCGATTTCCACTGAGAAATTCTTAGCTGTACTGTCGTACATGCTCTCTGAAATGTGGGTAATAAATTGTTTCCTTCTATTTCAAGTTTTCGGCGACTGATTCCTTCACCTACATTAAGCTAGCAAAGCAATTTAGCAGAATTCAATATTTTTTCATAATAAATTAGTGCATATTTAGTGCTTTTTAAGTGCACAAGAAAAAAACTAGTGCATTGTCCTTTTAGTTGTTATAACGCTTTATGCTGACTTATGTACATAAAAATATTCCATTAATATTGAAAGCAATCTATAGAAACTTTTAGTGCTTGGCTAGTGCTACACAAAAAAAATATACACCTGACCTTGATTGGGAAAAATGTTATAGACAAAATACAAAAAAAAAACTTAATAAAAAATTTAACTCCCATATCCTTCACGTTCAATATGTAGGTAAAATGCACTATTGGGAAATGTGTAAATATAATTGTAAGTGTATTCTTAGTGCACAAATTTTTTTAGTGCAATAATTTTAAAAAAGTTTTACTAGCTTAAAAACATTTAAGCTAGTAGTGCACCAGGAAAAGAAACATAATTCCTTCATGACTGCTTTCAAAATACGCAAATCTTTTAGTGCTTGGCCTCTTCTATAATGAAAATACTAATTTGATATTGTCATTTATATTGTTAATAAATTAGTAGTAACAAAACAGAAAGGTAATAAAACATTAATTTTTCAAATGCGTCTTACACATTATAGAAAAAACATGTAAATATCAAACACACGAAGTGCTCATTATTTATATAAATAGTGCTCTAATAAATATTTTAGTTCAGAGGTTTTCAAACCGTTACAAACATTTTCTGTCTACTATTTGAGGTTGCAGTGCATCGAGAAATAAGCAATAAATCCTTCTAATTGCTTTCAAAATACGCGAATGTTTTATCTTATTCATATAGTAAAATATTTTCGATAATGTATTTTCATTGTAGACAAATTTCTTTATTTTCGTAGCTGCAGTGCGTTTCCTGTCCCTTATGTATTTTATCATTATCATATCTTACATTTCAGTTTTAAAATAGTGTATTCTACGTCTGCTTGGTCCATTTACACAGCTAAATATTCTTAAACAGTAAACGAATGCTTAAGTGTAGCAGACAAGTTATTTTACTGCGTCTATATCGAACTTTCAAGCGAAATACGCTAATGCGGCGATGTAATGTATACTGATTGTACTTTACGGACAGAAAATGTAAGCAAATTCGTTGGAGTCGTTTTTGAGAAATTTTCAAAAGACTACTGTGACCTTAATGTGAAGTACTCTTTGTTTTAAAAAGAGAAAATTAGAGCACGTACATCGTTAACCAGTAAATTCTACCGCAAATACCAAATGCGAATGATATTGGTTCATTCGTTTACTCAGAATCGCTGCGCACCGACGGACGGACAGACGGACGGACGTTATGCCAAAAATCACTTTTTCAGATTCAGGGTTCACCAACACGGATATTTTCGTCAAAAACTCGCCTACGAATTTTTTTCACGATTACAATACTTTCTTTATACTACGTATGTGAAAAAGTAAAAACGATAATTCCTTCACGACTGCTTTCAAAATACGCAAACATTTTGTGCTTGACTTCTAATAACCAAAAAATACACATTTGGTATTGCTTTATAAATAGTTATAAACAAAAAAGAAATATAAAATTAGTTTATCAAATGTTTTTTATATTTCATAGACAAAAACAAGTAAATCGCATTTTAAGAAAGGTCTCACTCCCCTCCTTCCTCTTCGTCATCATCTACCATGTTAGGAATTCATCTCGTATCCTAATGTTTCAAGTTTCTGTTCCGAAAATGCAACATGTCTAAAAAAATGTAGACAGTAAAATAATAAACACACACAAAAAAAACAAAGATAAAAAATTACTACTGAAATATGAAGCGAAAAACAAAACACAAAAATGGATTCATCCACTACCTACGAGGAAGGAAATACATTTTAAGCTCGGAATTAAACAATAGAGAAGAATGGATTCATCCAATACCTACGACGAAGGAAATATATTTAAAGCTCGGAATTAAACAATAGAGAAGAATGGATTCATCCAATACCTACGAGAAGGGAACCGAAGTCTACTCCCTTACGTTTTCTCTAACGACATGGATGGATACAGTGGTACATAATGAATATTTTAGATAATTACAATTTTCGATTAAGACCAAAACAAAATTTAAAAACTTTCCGGAAATTAAATGGCGCATTTAAATTTGAAAACTTAGGTATAAAAACTTTTCGTTTAAGACCATAAAGAATATTCAAAA
>NNCF01126212.1:106498-129153 GCA_002313205.1 Laupala kohalensis
GGGGGGGGGGTACTTGGTTATTTATATTTTAAGAAAGTATCATAATTCGCGATGTGCAAATAAAATATCTTTCTTGTTAAAGACGTTTACTTCCAAACATAAATTTGCTCTACTCTAATTTCGAAGCGATAAAACAGATGCAATTCTTTAGATTATTGCTACAAATTTAGGAACAACGTTCATACACATTACATGGAACATATGTTGAATATACATCATCAAAGGCCAAGTGGAAATTGCGATGGTCTGAAACTCGAACCCGGGACCTTCTCGCCGTAGACAACGTAAACTTACCCTCCCAAAGTAGGTACGCATATCACTCCTTTTTCCGTTAAACTATTCCCATGATACAAGATGTTTTATGAAAAGAGACGTCTCTGATTCACGTGTCGTGTCCACAACTTATGCCCTTTTGACCACACAATCACCAAACCCGTGTATAAGAATGGACTTAACCCCTACACACCCCTACCAAGTTTGGTGCCTTTCAATGTTTCGGCGGAAGGGGAAAAACTGCTGAAATACACGTACGTACTTTCTGCATTCGCATGTGACATCGCTGTTAGCACATCTATGGTCTGTTGTAATAACGTGAGTCTGAGAGAATGAGACGATGCTAGGAGTGTACTGATGGTGTTGTATGGTGTGTGTTGGTGGTGTTTCACTAAATTCTGTTCAAATCCACTCTTTGGGACACCATATACAGAGCTCATATAAGACGCGTCTATTCTCTTCTGTCGCTTGACTGTAAAACATTCATGTATTATAAACTTTCATGAATTCTATTCAGTAATTACCGCGAATCTTCTTATTAGTACCATAATTCACTACTGGGATGCGTTCTCGTCGCCACAGAGAGTTCATCCTTCATCCGCCAAGAGCGCTAGTGGCGGCAGAAGCCTTGAACCCCGGTGGAGACCGCGGGGGCACCCAGCTGCCAGTTGACGTTCTGGCCGGTGGATGCGAGGAAGTCTATGCGCAAGTCCTTGTTGTGGCCTGTAGAAGGTGCGTGTTTCCGGATAGGCGCCGACGAGTGTCTTTTTGGCTCCAACCCTCAAACAGGTAAGTCTTTTCATTGCATTGTCGTCTTCCTTTGTTAAAACAACAGAAGAGGTGTCTTGATTCGCAAAAAAATAATATTTCTTATGATTCGTTATTCTGGAACTTTTTTGTAATTTATTTATTTTTTTAAAATATACATCAATGTGACAGAACAACGATTTTTTTCCTCAAATTTTTCTGGAGTTCGTACGATCTCTAATACATCTGACACACTGTGAGGAATGTGTGTGGAATGTAAGATGATATGCGGCACTTAATTAATACAAGGCGTCTGCTCAGTTCTGAAATATAATACCCATTCTTTTACCATCAATCATGTCTCGTAGGATTATTGTCTTTCATTATTACCTTAAAGAAAAACTAACTGCCAGCGTAAGAATTATGTTTTTGTTCCAAGATTAGTGATATTATTTTCAAAACTCAAAATTAAATGATACTTAACTAGTTTGTTGAATACTTACCAAAAATTGTGTAATATTCTGTATGGTCCAGAATTAGAGTAAATATCTTGATTTCACGACATATCTTACGGACAATTAATTGCCAAAAAAGCTGTTGAAAACTATTAATGACCACGTGGAGAACAGAAAGATAATTTCATTTTGGGAAGCAAACTAGGGACCATTCCATTAATTACGATCGACGTGTTTAAGGAAAACCAGACAAAAACCGTGACAGTGAGGGGACTACAGAGAAAACGTATACTTAAGATTCAATATGATATATCACCATTACGAATAATAAGAAACAATAGTAAGCTTGCATTAAAATATTTTTCGATTTAAATCTATTTTAATAATCACATAAATTACTTGTATGACAATTGGAATTAAAGAACGCTCTCGTGTCGAAGGATTCTTTGATTATGAGCATGATTGAAACTAACAACTATGTATGAGTATGAAATACGTGTAATTGTAAATGTGAATTTTCTCATGCGATCGAGTTTTCAAAAACTAATATTCGCAATCAACTAATTTCTGGAAGGCACATCGAAGAATATAGTTAATTATGTTTCTAACCACACACCGCAGTCCAGAATTCGCATATTTAAAGTTTTGAAAATTTAATTGGTGAATGCAGACATCACTTCAAGTAATTTTATATCGCTACTTCACTGTATATTTAAAAGGAGTCCACTGATTTCTGTCGCTTAATCTATATTCATTTGTTTCGTTGGTCTTTTGTTTTTGCACGAATCCTCGAGTAGCAATTGTTAGTGTGTCCATTAATCGGGATGAATAAACCGAGGAATCCTTCATTATATCATCCATGGAAGTGAACGAGATCCAGCGTGTAAGTGGAGAACGTGGGAGGTTCATATTCTGAGCTGCTGATCACGACAATAGGTTTCTCTGCCCTCCGCGACCGTTGCCAACGAAGGCGAACGCGTTTGCCGTGACAGCTGCGTGCTGCGACTCAAACGGCACAGCAGATGCACCCGGGGAATCTTGTTGAGAGAATGAAACACATCCTACAACTCGCTACACTTCATTCTAAGAACTCTAATGCCTCCATTTGACCTTCAGAATTTTTGACATTGCTGTCCAAAATTACAAAATCAAAATTGACAAAAATCAGAATAAATCAAAATTGACTCCGATATTTTATTCACTTTGATAATTATTGTACAGATCATTTAGAGCATTCAATTCTGAGCGCTTTGAACAATTTTTTTTCTTCAAGAGATATAATTATTGTGCGAATTAAAATTTCTTCAACCTTGCCTTGGATGCTATCTGCTCAAGATATTATCTTATGTTACATAAGATCTCTGAGTGGCTGCATTAAATTATTTACCAATGGTCTCAGAATCAACTATTTTAAATCTCAACAACAAGTTACAAGCACTGTCGGACAGCCATAAGAAAAGAAACGTTCTTTGTGAGCTGTGTTGATGTTTCGAAGCTGCGGATTAAACACACATACTTCACATATATGTGCAATATGCATGAATGTAATAAAGATGAATTCTAATTGCTTCTGAAAGTATATTGATTTAAATTATGTATTCATTGACCGAACGATTTAACACATGTCCGTACAGTATCATCATTTAATTGTTATACAAGAATCAACTTCAGTCAGATAAGAAGCAAACAAATTTTATTCTTAATAATTGCTACACTTACCGAATTCCACTCGATATCGTATGTCCACATGCTTCCCGCTGTATTTATTTTCGGAAATGTAATACCATTTACGCTATGGCGTTATATTTTGAGGTCACTCCACATGTAGCATCCCGTCTTTAAGAATAGCTTATTTAATTTACAAACATAAACCCGAAAATCATGTTATCTTGTGTTTAAGGAATTATGTATCCTAACTTTTCCTTGTATTCATGAAACACATTTGAATGATGTTTGTTGAGAGTGAATTACTGAAGTGACACGCTTGTTTTATATAGTTTCCTCATATTAGTTACTTTATGATAAGTGCCAACCATTTTTTAGATTAAATTAACAAATGTGGTGTGTTGTAATTTACTTCTGACGTAAATTGTTTCTGGAAAATATGGTTTTAATAGAACATATTAAGATCATGATAGTTTCAATTCAGGGTTCTTGTATGTTGGCTGCTCTTCTCAACCAATGAGGAATAAACATTTGAGATAAAATCTTGTACTGTTGTACAAGGCATTCTGTGTTTCTAATTTGTTTATACTCTGCGTAATATTTCTCTGATACTGGCTGATATTTTAGATATATTTATAGGGAAAATTACTCCTATGCGTATAATCACTTTCATAAAAAAAAAGAAAGAACTTTCTGAAGTTTTGGTGTATTATTATTGGAATATGGATAACTAACGTTTCTGAAGATAGATTCGAGGAAAATTGGGGGAAAAGAGTAAACTAGGGACTGAAGTGATGCGTACTTTTCATGTGGGTTACGATCGTGTTCAATTCTATCAGTACAGATATTTAAAAAAATTAATGTTATAAAAAATGATTTAAAAATTGTTTTGAGAAAACTCTGGGTGTATTCTGTAATTTTTTTTGTTGGTATTGACTCAGAAATGTCAGTGAGAAACCAATGAGAACTCTCGGCGAAATCTGTGGACTACTAAAATGACAACAACAATAGTTGGACCACGTCCTCTCAAATTACCAACGTGGATGCAACTTTTGTTGATACGAAATGTCGTTGAAATCCGTGCGCATGACGCGACCGAGAGTTTCAACATGGATAATACCTATTGACACAATTCCATACTTTGAAAACTAGAACAGTTTGGCCATTACATTAATGTGTGTAATTCAAGGGTGAAATCCTGTGTGATTCTTCAGTCCAAAACCATTACTGTGATACCAGTATTTCTCAGCGCTATCACGATAAGGATTTAAAATGAGAATAGTGTGTGAAATTTTCACGTGAACTTAAATACACCGGGAGATCGTATGAAATGATTTTAATTCTTTTTATCATTTTACTTCTAATAATATGATACTCATAATAATGTTGACTGTGGGGAGCCGTGTCTGATAGTTTGAGACTGGTCAGAACTTCCGAAGACTGCTAATAGCGTTTTCCATTTGCTGCTCTGAGTGTGCACTGGTTAACCCCCAGTGTAAAAATGTTGTTCCATTAGACAGAAGTTGCACCAGTACGGAGATATAGTTGTTCCATTTGTCAGAGGCACACTCTCCTCACATTGAGAGCAACCGGACTTGCTCTGACGATTTTCTCAGTGCAGGGACTGCAAGACGTTGAGGTTAGATTAGTTTGTGGACCAACCATCCATGATGGATAACATGAGTTTATTGCAAATATTGTCTTCCTCAAAAAGCTCCTCACGTGAAGAGCAAGAGTTGTACGTCGAAATAGTCCTTTCCAAAAGAGAAATAATTATTAAGATGACGGATTTCGTTTCGTTAATCCGATCGTACAATGATGCACAGATAATATTACAATATATGCCATGAATACGAAAAGGTTATTTGTTGATATAACTCACTTCATTAGTAATTACTTTTATTCAATTACTGTAGTTTCGTTAACCTTTGCAGCTACCAAGCCCGAATCATGCATCTTGCGTGCAGCAAAAATGTTCCTTTTACTTACTACAGTCTATCGGTAGAGTGCAGTCGCGAGGAGCGATGACGTATTTGTCCGGTGCTAGTGGACACTCAGAGCACTAAATGGAAAACTCTATTAATCAACTAAGATGTACTCAAAGTACACAACACAAACTCGGATTTGAACTCAAAGTACACAACATGAACAGCGGCGGATTTAATTTTTTTATAAGAAATTATTAAACAAATACCTACTGTAATCCATTTACTATTTCCAAAATACATCGTAGATAGTAAATTAAGTAAAAGTTCAAGATTAATAATAAAATAATTGATAATATTCCCGCCTGTGTATGAATCCGGTTGATCCCGAAAAAAAAACCCGGTCAAAATGAGATTTGCTTTTCTCTTTTCTATTCTTTGGTGACTTATGGACTTAAACATTTTATATAAAATAGCACCCCCCCCCCAAAAAAAAGAACACATCAAGTTGAAAAGGAATAGTTATAATCATCGGCAGTATTCGAAGCATAATGCGTTATCATTTGAGTCCATTGTATTGGCGAATTGTTTGTTGTAAGGAAACATTTTTTATCCTTACTGTATTAAGTTCCATACTAAGTGGAACTTTTTGTGTCGACATTGTGGTTCATGGTTCCATACAGGCAGTGGCGGATCTTGGCCACTGCTATCTTACCCTTGGTCATCTCTTACGCGGTGAACCTCCCCCCATCTATGAAACTTGCAACACAACACTTACCGTGGATCACTTTCTTCTGGAGCGTCTCAAATATAGTACCAGCCTACGGTGACACAATCTACTCAACAGTTTGGGCGTTATGCTTGGGCAAAATGAACCGATTTTGCTGTCCAATGGTGCGGAAAGGGGAGGGCTACAGCCCCTTAGATCCACCACTGCTTACAGGCACATTACGTTATTTGTTTAAGGAAGATCTTGATCTCTGTGACGTTCCCTCAGATCCAGTCTGTTCAAATTTCTAAACTAGGAGAACAAATGGCTGCGACATTAGGAAATTATATAGTTTCGCAAAACTTATTAAATTGTAATCCTACTACACTCGGGAGTTTTCCTAAACTTTACAGCGTCGGTGGGTTCAGTTCTCTCCGCAGACGTACTTGTCTTTAAAACTACGATGATTTAGAACATTTTATATGACTTCTTTATTTCAATACCACGTAAAATAATTTCATTATTTTTCAGTAACACTTCACTTCAATTTCAAGTGGTATTTTATTTGTCTCACGGGTGGTGTATTTTTCCATGATGATTGTATGTTTTAAGTTTAATATTAAAGGAAACAATTATTTTCAAATTAATAATTAAAAAAAAAAATGTGCGCGAGCGACTTTTAACCTACAGTATAATTCGAACACAAGTTGGGTATTTTTTTCGGTAAACGAAAATATTTCACTATAAATGAACCCGAGTTATGTATAATGACCAATCAGTACATATGTTATATAGGTTACTTATCAATCACTTTTTTTTTTAAAGTAGCTGTGTAGAACGAGATTTTTGAAAAACAATTTAAACGAATTATGGCAAACGTCAAAGACTTGGCCTGAAAATTAATTGAAGACAGTAATGTTTTAAGTAATGGTCATTACCGAATACATCGGTTTGTGTAACATTCCGGATTGTAGAATGCCGGGCTAAAGAAGTTATACTGCAATAAGGGTTTCGATACGCGAGTGAAAGTAACTGGAAATGGAATGTCTCATTATGTTCGCGCCAGAATAGATTCAACGTCATCGCATCGCAAGTGATATGAGCGACGGTGTAGGAGCGAGCGTGTAGCCCGGAAGCCGTCTGTCGGCTGCTGGCCCCGCGGCGCGTGCCCCGTTGAGCCCACACCTGCCTGTTCACATCACTCCCCCTCCCCACCTAACCGTGCCCGTCGCCGCCCCTTCGCATCCATCGAATGACGACGTCCGTTGCCCTGGTATGCTGCTCTTTGCTGCGCTGAGCACATGGCGGCTACCACTGACCTATGAGAATTCCTTGCGGTATCACTCACCGAGTCAGCATCTCTCTCTTTTGAAATGAATTATATCTTCTTACCTCAGTTGGCTCATTTTCTCAATAAATAAATCATGTTATTATGATTACAAAAATCTCTATTTCTTACCAACTGATAACTTTCCGAAAAATAAAACATCCTTCAGAAGGAAAGTGTAAAACTTGACTAGGTAATAAATATTAAGAGGTCGTCATGTGTCTCTTGTTAAGCACTTGATTAGACACGAAATCATTGTTTTTTAATTATTACTATTAATTTCCTGTCTCTCAACAATTATTCAAAACAATGTAACCATATTTGTTCAGTCACAATAAACTAGTTTCTTGAAAAGAAAATTAAAATTTGCAATTAAAACCCAGATTTTCATGAGGACCGCCACAATTTTCTCGTGAACCACCAGTTGGTGGATTCTAGTTCAAACGTTACTAGGTAGAATTTGAAAATTCTTCATCAACTCATTACATGAAAACGCTCATGAGTTATGTGCGGAATAAAAATGTTAATTTGGTTGGGCTCTTCTTCAGAAATATAAGATAATTGAAGGGAATTCCTCAATTTTCACATTTAATAATTCGGGTAAACACATTCACATAAGTATCAAAAATAAATAGTACATTGCATAAATCTTACTTTATACCATTGCCCGCGCAGATATCATGTAACCTCGTGTTTCAGACATTGAATCTTGTGAAGGGATGAACAGATTTTGATGAAAGGAAATATTTTCATTTGTCAGGGAAGTTAATTGAACATTTTAGCGTTATTCTATTCGACGTTTTTTCTCTTATGCTCATTTGGCAGTTTTTTTTAAAATGTTAGTTAGGGAAACATTTAGTAAAAACTGCTGGTACGTTAATTTGTCCCTAACTTGAAATTTGCTACATGTTTTTCGACAGTGATATGTCTTTTGAATGGAATGTTGTATCAAAGCAGGACATTCGGGCGTTTTTGTAGAGCTGAGCCGATGGACCGTTGGGTGCAGCCGGGCATTACTCTGGACTCACCGTTTTTCAAACGGTCGTCTCACTTAATGAATTACGAGTGATGTTATTGATTCAGAAAATACTTATAGTACTTATTCTGTAGTATTATACTCTTTCTAAGATAACAATAATTATATTTTTTTATTTCTAGAAATTTTCTTGAGAACGTCTCCAACAATTTTGATGAAAATTGCAGGTGTAGTTTGGATGAAAAAAAGTTCCAACTCTGCCCCATTTCTGAGTAGGATTTTTTTTGTACTTTTTAATATAAAAAAATACTCTATATCTTCCAAGCCATACATAACGTGATTGTTTACAATGCGCGAAAGAAAAAGTCAAGGACTCTTGAAGCATAACGAGAAAAAAATTATCTGCGTCTTCGATCTTCTGTGTCTTATTCTGCTTAAGAATGATGGAACAAAGCAAGAAAACCTTGAATTATTTCTCTGAGCTTGGTAACGGATAACGTGACCAAGGAGTGGTCATGCAAAATCACAAAATACCTAAAATAGTTAATTATGAAATAGTATCAGTTCCCTTCAACCGGCGGCCCGTGAAAGGTTTTTTTACAACCCGCGAGTACGAGTACATTTCACTTCAAATTTTCCATGAAATGTTGGGCGGGAGGGCGCGAGTTTGCGTTTTAAATATATGCTGTCAGAATTAATATTTGACGTAGCAAGTCCGGTGAGAGAAAATAGAAAATTCTGTTTGGAATTACTCTGTATATTGTAATATGAGAACACTTTATTATAATACTAAACATTAAACATACATTCTAAAAAATAGGGAAAGGAGCGTTTTAATTTTTCCTGATTGAGATAAAATAAATTTGTTAGTGAGAATCAAATATCAGGTTACAAATCAATGAATATGGCTCATTAGTTTTATTCGTCGGGCAACGTTTTTCCAAACCCCATCTCGTACCGACCCCATCGACGGAAAGTGTTAAGAAAATTGCCCGCGGGCTGAGATAAGTTGGACAACTGATAATTTTCAACTTTGTCGCGCATATTTTAAATCTTCTTTCAGGAAGTGAATCATTAAATTTAATTTTAAGCGATGAAACTGAAAAGCACACTTGCTCGTTGATGAGTTCCTCAAAAGAAATCGAAAAAAAAATTCATGTTTCATATTTTTCTCCCCTGCTTCAGATAGCAATAATTATTGATAATGTTGACAATTAATAACAATTTCCAACATTTAGATGAGTTGTGGCTGATGCTAATATTTCACGAAAGACCAAGAAATAATCATATTGTATGAAACATAAAAACACCCGTTGAAAATCAGAGAAAATGGGATAAATTTCACGATTTCGTACTTTTTTACATTACGTTGGAGCAAGCGATATGCATACGGTGTATTATTTTTTGTCGAAACTGGTATCATCGAGGATGTATCAAGTAATTAAAAGTTAACGGATATTTATTTCAAAGTCGCTCGCTAACATTGTGATTCATTTTCCGTATTTTCCGTGTTTCTGAAGAATAGTCATTAGTCACAGCAAGCCACGTTTCTCTTTACTCAAATACGATTTGCTAATTGTTCAAGCAACGGTGCACACGGAAGTGAAGCAGTTTTTCCCACATTCTTGAGATTTCGTTGCTTTTTATTGAAGTTTCTGAGGATGAGAACGTGATGACTCGTAGCTCTATCTTATTTCTTAATGTTAACTTTTTGTAAATATTACACTTTTATCTACCAATTGCGTCATCAAAAGAGGTATCATCAAAGATCATTTTCTGGGCATGGATTGAATTTTTTACATACTCACTAAATAATTAATTACTTTGTGATTTAACTGCATTGTATAATACATTTATATTAAACAAAATATGTTGTCTTGAAGTAAATATTCTATTTATTATGCGAAAGCTTTTTCGGCCGGGATGAAAACAATAGACGGACTACAATAAAACATATTTAGCAACAGTTAAGAATAATTATAAAATGAGAGTACATTTTCGGAATGACTTTTTTTTATTGACTGAAAGATTTCGTTTGATAAATAAAATATTTGTTGTGAGACTTATTTGGTATATTCCTCAAAATAATTTTTGTTTTATTATTTGCTTTGAAATGCAGATTAAATTGGAATTGGAATAATTTCAAATGTGGTCTCCCGGGTATCACTACTTGTTTCTCTCTGTCTTGCCGTTTGAGAGCATTGGACGAGTGATCACATATATCTAACCCTTTTTTCACTATTTTCTCACATACATAGTATTTAGAAAGTATTGTAATCGTGAAAAAATTCGAAAGCGAGATTTTGACGGAAATATCCGTTTTGGCGATCCCTGATTCTGAAAAAGTTGTTTCTGGCATATCGTCCGTCCGTCCATTCGCAGCGATTCTGAGTAAAAAGGTATTCGCATTTCGTATTTACGGTAGAATTTATTTCTTGTCGATTTTTAAAACAAAGGGTACTTCACATGAAAGCACTCTTTTGAATGTTTCTCAAAAACGGTTCCAACGATTTTGTTTAAATTTTCTGTACGTAAAGTAAAATTAGTACGTATTACATCCGCATTAGTGATATTTCGCTTGAAAGTTTGGTATACACGCAGTAAAATAATTTCAGTCTGCTACACTTACACATTAGTTTACTGTTTCAAAAAGCTTGAATAAAATTTAGCAGCGGACCAAGCAGACGTAGAATACACTTTTCCTAAACTAAAATGAAAGATATGGTAATGACAAATATATAGGAGGGCAGCATACGCACTGCAGATACAAAAATACATCAATTTCTGTATACAACGAAATTACATTTACATAACATTTTTACGGTATATATAAGACTGATATGTAGCTATATGTTCTGAAATAGTATTATGAATATTTATTTTACTTTCAGCTCCTTGGAGGGTGTTTGTGAACTTGTGGGAGCTTAAACATTTCTTGTTTTAACGTATATTGCGTGGAACTGAAACAACTTCTACAATTAGGGTACAGGATTTTAATTGGTCATTAATTGCTGAAATGTACTTAAATCTAAATGGATATTATTTTTGGCCTATCTTTAAAAGGACTCTATTCAAATACAATTATTATACAATAATTGTGCCACAAATGCGTTGTATAATATAGAAAAAAAAAGAAATAAAATGAGATAAAATGGAGATGAACATAGGTTGGTTTGTCAGGTTCACTGAAAACATCCCCGCATCGAAGTGAAGTCGTGACACGAAATTGGACAGATGAGAGGAATTGTAACGTTGGCATTCTGAAACCGGCAGTACAAGTGATTGATGAAAAATGCTAATTTTCACATACGTATTCCTGACCTTGACTGCAAAATGTTGCTTACAAGCGTAGTTGGCTACTTCTATTTACCAATATATTGATCTAAAACGTAAACTAAGTATTAATATCGAAAGATAGAAATCTTGAGTATTTGTATATTAGTGAAAACAAGGTCCTCTTCTTACATTTATATTTACTGCATCACAACGCACAAATCTTTTTTTAAATCATATTTTAAACGTCATATAGTTTGTTGTAATATATTATTTTTATAACTTTTAGATACAATCACGTATGAAAAACCAATCCTTGACCTATCGGAAAACATGTGCTTCATAAAACCCGTTCTAATGCGTTCTGTCTTGTAACGTTAAAACTGTAAAAAGAAAATCCGCTAAAAACATCGATCAGAATTGTAGAAGAGAAGCAAAATAATAATAAATTCTCGATTTAAAATATAGAAATTGAGGTTATGTATTAAAATATAGATTATGAATTTTGTTCTTTTTGGTTTCGATGTAAAGCACTAGCATTGTATCCTAATATCCACACGTATCAGCCAAGAAATCTATGCTCTTTATTACGACCAAATATTCGAGTTCGTAAAAACTCACTGGTCGTTTAATAGCTTCATTATTTCGCTCGTAAATATCGCGTAAAGAGAAGATATTCGTTTCAAGGTCATGATTCAATAGATTACGACACTTTTATAAGGGAAATTAATGAATGCATCAGCAACGATGCTACCAGCAATGTAATAAGAAAATTTCAGTTTTGAGTTGATTTATACTATTTCTGCTATTGTATCTGTTTACTTCTGTAGTTTTGTGCATTTAAGATGTTTTTCCCTCTAATTACTGTTTATTTATTTATTTATTTATTGTCTCTTCTTTACATTGCATATCTTATTCGTATTTTTATGTAAAGGTTGACAATAACGAATAGTTCATCGAAAGAGCTTTCGCTCAATCTGGACAAGTTAAATAGAGACAATGCAACATAAAAATTCATTTTGATAAAAGACCACTTTATAAAAATACATTTCTGCAAGTTTATTGATGTTTTCCATTTTTTTTCATTTTATAAAACAGTGGTTTAGTTGTAATTTTACATTAAGTTCTTAGAAAATTCGCCGCGATGTAACTACTAAGCAGAGTTAAAAAATAAATGTATTTTTGGTAGGACAGTTGTAATTAAAACACATGTGGCAATTAAAATGTTTCTATGAAGAGAGACAACTTGTGCCTTTGACGTCTACAGCCTTTTCGTCAACACATGCTTGGAATTAGACGATGTTTTCCTCTTCATACTGACGAGCGTTGAGGCACGTGGATCTGCACCATGTGGAATTTAAAAAAAATCAGGATGAAAGAGGATGGGATCAATTTAACCTATTACATCATCTCAATTATGGTGAACAAAGTAACTTTTGACTAAAGAAGATAATTTTAAATTTCTTCTTAATGTTTTTTCACTACTTGTACTTTTATACTTTACAATTGTAATTTACAACTACAATTTGTAATTTATAACGTTTGTACTTTACAATTAACTTAATATTATGTTACCTAATTAATTGTTGATAAATTGACTCTCAGGTAGAGGTTAACTCTCGAAGCATTCTGAATGACCACTATGTGCATTACGACTAACTCCATTAGGATATATCAATAAATAAATACAAATTTATTTATCGATAGGGGTTTGAACCGTTGTCCCCATAATGGAAAGCGAATACATTCACCATTACATCACGGGTCTTCTTCCTTTATGACCGAAAAGTAGCAAGTGAAGTATATTTTATTAATAATTATTATTATAATAATAATTGGACCTGAAAAACAGAACCGACTTGCTGATTGATGTAACAGTGTCAACTAATAAAAAATTAGCACAGAAAGAAGCAGAAAAACTACTGAAATACAAAGTTTTGGCCATCGAAATTAGTAAGATGTGTGGGGTTGAAACAAAGATTATCCCTGTCATTATAGATTCTCTTGGGCCACTATCTGTAAATTTAAAGAAGCGTGTAGATTCCATCGCAGGCAAGCCAAGTGAATGGGAAGAACAAGAGATCGCTCTTTTTGACACATCCCACATTTTAAGAAAGTGCATCTAATCCTTTAGAGAGCGTACCAACCTGGGAGTAGAAATTTCAACCTGCTAGGACACCTTTAGAGCTGTGTAGTGAACATGACTACATAAAATAATAATAATATACATAAATAATAATACTGCCCAGAGCCGGTGCTGGAGAATGATAAAGTCAAAGTGCTACGAGCAAACTATTCTAACATGCAACACGGTAAAACAAAATAGACCAGATATCGTAGACAAAACAGAAAACACAGCCGCCATTGTCGACATTGTAGTCCCACTTGCTCAAAATACGCAGAATACCTACGCTGAGATACAAAGACAATATTGCGACTTGTCATATAGCATTAAGAACCACTGGAGGGTAAACAAAGTGCATATTCTGCCCTTTGTCATTTCCAGCACAGGGCTCAAACACAAGAACCTACGTAGAAACCTCGTAGCCCTAGGGATCAAGAAGGGGATTGCATATTTGAAAGTGCATTCAGTCGTGCTTAAGACCTGCCACATTGTCAGGAACTTCCTCAGTATTTATCTTGAAATAAGTTTACTCACTATTGCTTGGAACTGGTCCCCCAATAGATAAAGAACCGGAATGGACCGTGATACAAAAACGGAAAACCAATAATAATAATAATAATATGAATAATAAATAGATTTGCATGAATTTGTGTTGTTCGATTGGTGTTTACTAATAAAACAGTTGTTTAAGAAGAATTCAATATAATTTGTCTGCTTACGATAATCTCAGTGTAGTATATAAAGTACGTTGCCTGTTATGTGATTGACTGTCATGCACAGCGGAAGATGCCATTATTATCATACCATTATTTCGGCGGATATTATTGCGAACGGAAAACGGAAACCTCAAATTTCCTGTATTCTCGTGATAAAAATTATGTAAGATATTTGTAGTTGCACAGAATGTAAACTAACAATTTTCACAGGATGTTTGGTGATGACTGGACCTTGTTGCAAAACGAAAAGTTCAATGTTTTAGGAAATTTTACATTAACTTCTCAGTATTTTAAATGTACCAGAAAGTTGATCTTATCTTGGAGAAAGTCTTGTTTTGAATGATATTGGTATTTTAAATCAGACATTTGTTTTTAGTTATTATAAGTATAACTAGTTGATTACACGGCGTTGCCCGGAATTTTTCTTAGATTAATCTTCTTTTACTCAGGAAAAAAATAAAATCTATCTGTAGAGTAAGATCAAAATACTTTCACTTACTGGTTTTTTAAAACCACACGCACAACGTCCTAATTTTATAAATTCATAATAATACAATTTTGCGGGAGCCGCGTCGGTCGAATTTTCGCTTAAGAGACATGATGCGGCTGCACCATTTCATTACAATTCTCGTGAAAACTAAACGAAATTTTATGTTTTAAACACGTTTTCTACCTTTGAAAAACGCCCAAAACAAAAAATCCATTAAAGTCATTGATTTTTTCCTTCTTAAATTACTCTATTAAATATAAGTGTTTAAACACAATTATTAATAACGTTCTATCGATAATTTAGGTTAATTTTTGCAGGTAGAATATGCTGTCGCGGACTTTTTTGTAGAAATCTTTGAGGTGAACAATATCACAATTTATAGTTGTCACCTATCTCCAACCGTTAGGGCAGTGTAAGCGAATATAACTCTCATTTTTCGATTTTATCGACATATTAAAAAAAAAAAATTACCCTATGTTCACCCGAGACATCTAAACTATTTCCTTGCCAAATTTCATCACAATTGATCTAGTAGTTTAGTCGTGATCAAATAGCAAACTGACATACATTTACGCATTACACATTTATGTATTAGTGTGAAAGTATAGAAGTTTAATTGACAAGCAACATTCGGAGAAAAGAGGCGAAGAAAATGTAATTGGAGATATAAAGATTACAACACCTCACGCCATCTTTTACTTTTCAACTATTCAGGACTTCATTGTTTTTTTTTTCTTTTTAGTAATTAGGTTTCTTATATGAAGGAAGACTTGAACATCAAATGCTGTCTTTGTTTCGCTCCGGAAACGTCAGTGACGCTTTGAAGGAACCAGCTTTAAATCGTTCTCTGTATAAAGGATTCTTTCATATCAATTCTTACACTCCGCATCGTTCTGTCCAAGGTCGCATAGTCTTTGAATGTGAAGGGAATACGATGAAAGGAATCGTACGTCGGTCCTCCACGTCTGGGTTGAATTTAAAAAAAAGTAGAAATATATTTTGAGAATCAAGAAATCATTCTCTTCCTAACATTCTTCGTCGTTTTCATAATGCTCCTATCATAAAAAATCTTTAATTATTCTATCTCGAATAAGGAAATAATAAGTGAACTTTTGATGATATTCGCTTTCATCTTCAATGCTACTTGGATTCATCTCCTGACGGACCAGGATATTGCAGTTGCAATATCGTATAGGTCAGGATACTTCTGTGGGTTCAGGACTCGATTTGGTAAAAATCATCCCGTGTCCCAACGCAGTTCTATCGGGACTTCAGAGTATGTGGGTCTTTCATATCACTATTATTTTATATCATTAAAATTATGTAGGGAAATTAGTTACGTAATTATTATACCGAACCTGCACTTAGGTACGTATCCCTAAGGAGGCTCCCTCCCCCTTCCCTTGTTTGCATTAGTCGTGTTTATCTGTGTGTATAAAATTTTGTATGCTAAACATTGAAACAAAGTTAATATCAATTACTTTCCCACAAAATAACTTAAAAGTTAACATCAATTAAAATAAACATCTGCTTACGGACCTGCAATCAATATTAGAAAAGCACAGAACACAACATACAGCACGGTGTTTACAAACGTAATTTACTGCAGTACTAGGATGCGATGCACTTTTACGTAACACAAAAACGATAACAAAATAATTCAAAATGNAACTTAAAAGTTAACATCAATTAATTTTTTACACGAAGTTTGGCCTCACTCTATAAAATAAACATCTGCTTACGGACCTGCAATCAATATTAGAAAAGCACAGAACACAACATACAGGACGGTGTTTACAAACGTAATTTACTGCAGTACTAGGATGCGATGCACTTTTACGTAACACAAAAACGATAACAAAATAATTCAAAATGGTTTGTGCCAGTATTCGCGGTGTGGTGAAAAATACCCATATAGAATGCAAAATCAGAACCACACAGTTGAAAGGAAATTACACAATCGGCTACACATATGGCAATATGCTGACTTCCCACTCCTATGTTTAAAAAAAATATTATCTTATCCTTAAGAGAGTGTTATGTAGTGTCAATATGCGTCTCATAAGGACTTTTTGCATGCGACCTCACATTGTATTCAATTCTAGAATACAGAAGTCAATGAACGAGGTAATTTTCATGACGTACATGGTAATTATGGAAATGGAGATGAATTGCATTCACAGTTTATTTGCGAATTATCTTTGCTATCGCATACAACAACTGCAATTATCTGCGTTTGGTAATTAAGGAACGAGAGGAAACGAGATTTCATTTGATTTACTTGACTAATCACTGCAATCAGCTTCGACCAATATGACAACTTAACTGATGAACTGTCAATTTGATTGACACCAGAAGTCATTAATAACTGTTTGAGAGAAATGTACAAGAACGATACCTTGGGCGCGTCGTTGAAAGTGATATAACAAGAGATTGGCTGTTGACAAAACATGAAAAGGTATGTATTTCTTCCGTGTATCTACATGGAGAAGATGCGTATTGGGCGTATTGTGAATTGGGCACAGACTTTGAGGGCGAATGGTTGGTGTAACGGTCAATACTCTTGCAGCGAGTGCAGGAATTCCAAGGTTCGATTCCAGTTCGTCGCCATTCTCATCTAGTCTTAGTTGTCATGAAACACCAAATTTTATTAATAAAAACGCTAATTTGTGATATCAAATGTTAAGGGAAGATTGTGCGTAATTTTCTTCGGCAAGAACTAACTAACGCATTCAAATTTTTCTGAAGCATTCGGGCAAATTGTAAATAATAAAATTTTATTTTAACTACCCGTGGCTTTGCTAGCACGATTTTTAAAGTACTTGAATATTGTAAATGTTAAAAATTTAAACAAAATTTTACTATGAAACAACCAAACAATATAAATAAACAGAGCGGAATAATGGATCAGGGATGGAGGTCAATATTATAAGGTTGGTACAAGTGACTAGTAAATAATATAGGAGAAGTTGGCAACATTGAGGAACGATTGTAAACACATGTGGTGTTAGAAGTTGACAAATATTGAAAATGGAAGAACGTGCACGTTTATAACTAGAATACATGTATATAACTGGATGGTTTAAAAAAGTAATAGATATGAGTGAGTTGAGTAGTGAAGGAATATTTATCAAATATGATATATTGTGTAAGGAAGTGCATGGTATGGAAATATTATTGTAGATAGTTTGTTATAGTATGTTGTAATGATGCATCTCTTTTCTCGTTAAACAATGTTGCATTAGTAGTAGATTCAATGCTATTAATCTTGTTATTCTTTTAGCCCTGAGAAAACAATAAATCGGTCGAAGCACTGGCTGTATGAAAATTTGATTTAATATAAGAAGTTTCACCATTCCTCAAGGACCTCCTTTATATATTTTATATCAAGGGTCAAGAACAAAAATGGAACTACAAAAATACACACATTTTTTAGAATTGTTTACTAATATATGCATGACGTATACGATTGCGAATGATTTTCCAGTCAAAAGGAAAATACACTTAACACAGAAAACTTAATATACAAAGCGCACAGTTAAGATCTCTGAATTATGTGGATTTCATTTAACTTTTAGGAGCGATTGTAAACACTAGAAGAAATGTTCTTCACAGCGTTTATATAATTATGATTCGATCACGTACACGTTCAGTGGAGTGTCCGCCTCAAATCTGGCGGACACATCAATATACTCCATAGTCAATAGTCACACGGGTGATTCACATCTACTGATTAACAGCCAATTTTAATTATTTTTCTGCTCTTGTAATTCATCAATATTTATCACACTTAGCATTTTAAATGCAATAACTGTTAAGAAGAGTCCTTTAAAATTTCAAATAATTTCATCGATTACTTTTTCCGATTTTCATGCCCCAGACATTCCATAGATCCACTTTCTCTAGGATAGATTAAGGGTAATAAAATGTTTCTGAATTAACCCGAGATCTGGATAATCGAGGATCTTCCGTATTTAACATCACCTCCTTCCTCCTTGAAGCTGTAATTGTCGTTTCCCCTTTGTATATTCCGTGTACTTGGATCATGTAAGCAATCAACAACCTCATCTTCGCCCTGGCGACGAGTCCTCGCCACTCCGCTGCCACCACCCTCTACATCGCCTACCTGGTCGCTAGGCAACGACCGTAAACACGAGTGGCGGTGGCCGTATCGACATTGATGGGAGCGCAGTAGGCGTACGAGACTCATACGCCATTGCCTGTCTGCGCGCATAGTTCAGAATATTGCATTACTCATGGATGAAAGAGAGATACTCGGCTGTAAAGGAAAGTGAATTTGATGTGTGATGTTTGGATGCGAATATCAGAATAATGTTACGAACACACAATGTACAGTGGAACATCGTTTTTCCGGCACTTGTTTATACTGATCTCAGGTTTATACGAATAAATTATATCATTAAAATTGTATTTTTAGTTTTGTTCCTTGGTTTAAGAGTAGTTTTAAATGCGATAATTTGCGTAATCTCGAAAAATTGGTAAAGGGGCGTTGAAGAACCGGGTATCAAATTTTCTTCTAATCACCTCGAAGAAAGAACATGACGTGAGATTAATGGTTATATTTTTTGCTTGTACTGGTATGAACTGAAGAGGAAACGGGAAGGACTGTGGGGCGCAACTGACTATTCTACCGCGGGAGCTAGTAGTTTCCCGCTAGATTACCCGCACACAGCGCTAACTGCAGCTTGGGCGCGGCAAGTTATGTCGGCGCCGTGCTACGTCAGCGAGCACCAATAGGAGGTGGGCGGCGACTATGAGCGGCGGGAAAGCGGTCGCTTATAAGCTGCGCCGCGTGCAGCGGCAGACAGACTACAACCGAGGCGCTTCAGTAACGGACCACCCATCGGTACCAGATCTCGCCGCAACTTACGTCACGACGGAACTTCGACTCGGTGCTACAACGGCAATTGTCTACTGAATTTATGAAACTGCGACCATCGGCTATTATATTCTGGAGTTTGTATGTGTATGGCTACTGGAAAATAAAAGTTGTTACTAACGAGTAGCAGTTATTAACGACATAACACTACCAATCCCTCCCTTCTTAACCAGCCCTCGTATATGACCCCAAAGTTCTGGAGTACCCTTCTACTTGCCCTCATGTCAACATATTTCACAGTGTGCTTATTTTATTGCGGGGTTATTCCGCTGGAGATGTTATTCATTGTGGGGGTATTTTATGGTGAACTTCTTTCACTGTGAGTTTTCTTGATGACACTATTTTTGCGACCCATTTCAACATTTTCATTACTCTTGGGAAGTACCTCATTAACGTTTGATGCCATAAATTTTGTTTCATCGAAAATGGAAAAGTGAAGTAATGTCTCTTGGAGTAAAACCAGAGTGAATACGCTTCCAAACTTCTGGAAAATGATATCATGTTTGCTTATGAAAAAACTTCACCCGCGCTCACAAGCGTTGAGTTGCAGGTTAGTAGAGGAATATGTAAAAAAACGTAGTTTCTATGCTGCACTCTTGGTGACTTTGGGTAAACATTCACCCTTAGCTTAAATACCACATATCCTCTGTTCAGATCCCGCTTAATCTTCGCGGAGCACATATTTACACACACACACAAGGATAGGTCGATACACGGTTCCCACAACTTCGGAACTAATTGGCTCGATCATTTATTAATCTCTCCAAATTAATGGATCTATAAAGTATGCATATATCTATACATAAAATATATTATATATGCTGTAGATGTTTTTTCTCCGCTATGCAAATCTACATTTGATGGATACTTATCAAACTTGGCAAATGATCTCTTCGAGATTGTTTCATCCTATTTCACCATGTGGTGGGCGGCGGCATGACGCTGATGGAGATCTGAACAAATAATTAAATTCGATTTGGGGTCGGAAAGTTTGATGCATTCATCCAAAAGTTTTCGATAATATTCCGTTGTATCTTAATAATACTTTTGTTTGTTTTCTTCTGTATGATCCGTGTTTTTTCTATTTATTGAAGTATTCTACAAAAAAATATTTTATCATTCTATTTATCAAAATTCGTTAAGTTATGTCAGAGAAGAGATCAATCCATAATCCTGGGCGATGATGAGTGAGTGCAGTTATATAATTGATAGTGCATATAAATGTAATTTATACCTCAATTTAATTCGTTCGTTAAACTGATAATATATTTGACCCCAAAATCACTGTCGGACGTGGATAATTAATTCTTTATTGTCAAGTAATCTAAACATGGTCCTTTGAAATTTAAAAAATTCGAACTCTATTCTGCTACGTTCCTAATTTTTAGCTGCTGAAATATAATTTGAAACCTAATTATGTATTATAGTTTAATCTCATTTCTATTTATTCTTGATGAGTAAAGTGAGTTTCAGTGTAAAAATATGAATGGTTCCAGTTTATATTAAATTCAACTTTCAAATCATGAGATCGAAAACAAGTTAAGTTTCGCGACTTTGCGAAGTAGAAAGGAAATTAAACAAAAATGGCGTCAATAAGTTACCAAGAAGATTTATTTCGGCTATAGTTGAGTATAGCTCGGCCACAGTGGTTAGAAGAAAAATATATGTAATTTGACGAAATATATGTAATATACGAAGACATGCATATGCCACTAATAACACATTATTTAAAGAACAGGAAAATTACAATTCTCATCGCACAATACGGAAGCAGTCAACGTGGAGAAAATTTCTGCGAATTCTAATGTAATTAGTTATTATTTAAAAACATTCAGAACCTTCTCTGCCATTAGTATGAAATTAGTGATATATTATCACGTCCTCTTTTCGTAGCTCTCAGAGTCGCGTATTGATTGCTGTTCCTTGGAATCGATAGTTGTTCTATTACGAACAGCTCATGTCTCTTGTCTGGACGACACGACCGTAGGCTTGACTCCTTCGTTTTCACAGATAACTACGTCCTCCTCTTCTCATACCAGTCTCTGTTCTCCTTCTCTCTACCTTCTTTACCTCCTTCGCCCTCCCCACGACACCACCGGTGCCACCGGCGGCGTCAGGACACACGTGCGACAAATCGATGTTCTTTTGCTGTCGTCAGGGCGAAGGATGCTTCAACCGCACACGCAATCTCTACCTGCGCTCGGAACGGCATTACGAACATATCCTTTGGTTTTCTGAATGCACTCATTTATTCACAAGATATATTACTTTAAACATCAATCTGTGGCGACTGCGTAACAGGCGACCTTGGTCATATATTTATTTCTCAGTGCGTGCGCTATAGAAACTTGCAGTTCATTTGCCAGGGGTACCCACAAGGGGGATCGTAACTCAAACTGAAAACAATATGTGTTTTTGAAATTCTGAAAACAAATTTTTAGCGGGGGGTTTGAAAAATTAAGGTTTTTTGGAAGTTTGGAACATTTAATAGCTAAAAAATGAAACTAATTTTAAAATATATTTTTTTAAAATTATAATATCATATTAGTGTTTTAATTTCAAGGACATTTTAACATTATAAATAATTTCAGTTTATGTTTGAAACTGATAAATAAATAGTAAAACGTCATGCCGCGCAGAGATCTAGACCACTGAATACGGAGACGCGAGCGTGGGACACGGGCCGGGGTTGGGTCATTTCATGTGTATCAAAAGACCGAGAGACTCATCGCCTTCGCGTGAACGAAGAAGTGACAACAGATATCAGCCTCTGCATTTGTATGATTACTCAACAGATGGCCAATCTAGAAAACAGCTTTGCACTGAAGATTCACTGTCTTGCCTTCAGTGTATATGTTTACTGTGCGCGATCAAGGTTGGAGCTCAATTTTGTATATCGTCTTTTTCTCCATATTTTGCCGTTCGGAAATTTGTGTGTTTCTTAAAATCGAGTGACAAATTGTATTGTATTTGCCTCATCCTCTTTCTTTGTATATTTTACACATGAAGTAGGGGATATGTATCTGAAGTGCTTATTCAGTGAAATAATCCGATGAAACGAAAGGAACCTCAAA
>NNCF01126212.1:129223-157810 GCA_002313205.1 Laupala kohalensis
GTCATAGGGTTTAGGGGGGGGGGTGGCACCTCTGCATTTGTTTCACTAAGAACGGTTAGCAACGCAATATTTACTATGATCTTGAAGATTCTCGAAGAAGCATTTGTTTTAATCGGTTGTCATTTTTCGATATTATTGACCGTCGGTACGATCAACAAACCGAGGTGAAATAATAAATGAAGCTACAAGCTAAAGTCAGTATTACTGGAGACTTTACTTCAAGAGGTTGTCTCGAAGGATCAGTTCTAACTCGATCCTAACCTCAGATCAGGTTTCACGCTGGCGCCCTTCAACGAAACGCAAGTCAAGCTACGTTCGCATGCGAGTATTATGTTAATGTCCTTGGTTGTACGGTTGGCGCAGTGATTGTGCTTTGTAAAACTTTCGCCAAGTGAATACTGTGAAACGTTAAATGTCTGCAAGAATGGAAGAAAATGTAATAGTGAAAACTGCTAATAAAATCTCATGTGAATCTTCTTAAGTCAGAGTATTTATCGCCGTATATATCGCAGCAAATCTATCTATTCGGGGTAAAGGGTTAGTGTATCTATTGTGACAATCACCAACATATTAACTAACTCGCTGCCTGTCGTAAATTATGAGGCATTAACCGGCGTCGTAGGAAGTTGGTTGTTGGAATAGTCTCGAACTCAATTAGGGAAGGGATTTTCGTCGCGTCCCGAAATTTTCACTCCTAAATGAAAAACTAAAAAATTGTCGATTCTAAAAGTCATTAGGATTTAACCCATTTTTCAAACCACAAAAAAAAATTCATTGGAAAAAAAATTTATTTCGTTGGGATTTAACCTATTTTGAATTTTTTCTTCACAATACAATATGTATCAAACTACAAATTTGTCCAAACTGGCAAAGATTGAAAAAAATAAATAATTACAATTTTGTTCATTGGACGTATATTACTACATGTCGCAACACATCACAATGTGTCCTGGAAATGATAAATCCTTGTTTCGAAAAATAATCCCAGATATTTTACTCACGCTGTACGCTTTTTATTCACTTTCTAGGTTTAATAGACCCGAGGTCCAATTATTTCCGTCAGACTGTCATCACTATCTGCCATGAAGTGCTAGAATATAAATATCAGACATACAAGAAGCTACTTTGTCATAAAATTTATCAAGTATGTAAGATATGTGAAACTATATCCGTGTACCATAAATAAACGTAAATCAAATTAATTGAAATAAAATCGTGTGCATAATAAACGCTATCCAGCGTTGTAGTGTGATCATTCTAATACGTTCCGAAAAGTGGACAAATGTGAAAATCTGTCACATAATTCAATTTACAATGCATCTGGAAATCAAGTTACATTCCAACGTAACTGTAAAATACATGTTCATCATCATTTTATGTACCAAAACTGTTTTCTAACTCTGTAAGTGTTCGACATTTGACGTCAACAGGTCATTTCATTAGGAACATTCCTATTAAACGATTCGTTGCTAGCTTCTGAGCCCTGACTCATTTACTGTAAAGTCGCAACCCTTCCGTTCAATGGCACAACTATTCCTTGCTGGCGTCCCGCTGGGTTCCTGTCTTACCCTTCGCGCGTTGCTGTACTCTACTTGCAGCGGCATGGGACCCAGCGAGGTGCACCCTCCAGCCACGATGTGTGTGTGTATTGGGGGGGGGGGCGGACTCCAGAGAGGGAGTGAACTCCCTCTCCGAGGCGAACAAAGCACCCTTCAGCCCCCTTCAGATGAGGAAGGGCGACCGCTTTCTCGTTACGCAGCGGCTTCCTCTCCTCCCTCCTCTACTCGTGAGCCTCTTCAATCCGATACGAGCGCTCGCATGGTGGACTGGAATCGTCATTCGACCAACGAGACGAGCTCCGAGCTTCGGGTTCCGAGAGTGCGTGAGAGATTGAAAATCAGAAAGAAAGAGAGGAAATCTTTCTTCCTTTTCTTCTCCATTCATCCCCCGTATGGTGTAATGGCCACTTACCTAATTACCAAACTTCAGCGTTTCCAGAATATTTTTTACGAGTAAATGAGCTGTTGTCAGAAATGAAATGTTACATTATGACTTAGGGTTTCTTCCACTAGCACGAACCACTCTCAAACTCTCTAATGATTTCTTTTTTAACCTTCCTAACGTCCACGGTCCGGCTTACTATCATCTACGCACATACACCTCAACAACGAATAGTAAGAAAAGAATGTTTCTGATGTAATTGATGTCCAAACATGTGTTGAACAAGATCCTATTCTTGGGCAAGGTTATTAACATCTTCAGAATATATTGCATCTATTTAATAAAAATGTTGTATTAACGAAACTTTCATAATTTGGTTCTTATTAAAAAAACATTTTAGTTTACTTATTTTGAAATAGGGATTTTACTTTTTTTTAATTCAATTTTTTTCATTACTTATGTATTTCACGTTTTTAAAAAATACAAAGAATTTGAAACTATAAATGTAATAGTCTGTGAATTCTAAAGGTTGTCAATTTGTGGTTGTACCCAACTTTTGAATTTGAGGATCGAACTGAAAAAAAATTAATAGACCGACGGGACGACACATCTACAATCAATAACGCAAGTGGTTTTACCAAGTAACTACCACATGAACCTTATTACAACATTTAATAGATTAATAGGTATGCTAAAAACCATTAAGAGATATCTGATCGCCACTTACGAAGTTAACTAACAAAATACATACCTTATAAGTATTTTAACAAACTAATTAAAAAATAATGAAAGACTTACGACCTTTAATGGACAGATAATATATATTTTGTGATAAGAACTCACTAGTACAAATTCGATTACAATTNGCCACTTACGAAGTTAACTAACAAAATACATACCTTATAAGTATTTTAACAAACTAATTAAAAAAATAATGAAAGACTTACGACCTTTAATGGACAGATAATATATATTTTGTGATAAGAACTCACTAGTACAAATTCGATTACAATTAACATCCATAAAAGGTCGTCAGTCTTTAATTATTTATTTAAATAGATTATATAATGAAAGTTAACTGTAGAATCATTTTAACGAACTTTTGAAAAGATAATACATTTATTTATTAAAGAACTAGTGACACGATACAGGTTTGGAAGAAACATCATTTGTTAAGATAGTATTTTAACGCAATATTCTTGACTTTCGTGTGTGGACGTGAGATTTGTTAAGTTGCTTTTGATCATCAATGTCTGTCAAACATTGATACGCTGTTACCAGAAAACGTTTACGTGCTCATGAGATAGTCTGTCCTGCCAGACAAGACTTCTTCGCGGGTCGGATGTGCCGTGGTTGGGAGACCCCTGATCTAGACAGTAAAAATCAAAAGCTGATAAGTGACCCAGTTACATATAATTATTACATGATTAATTGTTTCATAATCTTTTTTTTTTTGGGGGGCTTTACGGCTCGTCGACATCTAGGTCATTAGAGCCCTAAAATTCTGTACAGGTAGGGAAAATGCAGTTACTCCCTAAGGAGAGCCAACATGACTCTCCCCGCGTGTGGGACTCGCTGAATGACTCAACCATACCCGCTAAAAACCCTCCTGAATTACAACATACCAAAACATATCTCAAAACCAAAAATCAAAACATTGAGGACAAAAAATGAGGAAATGAAAGATACCCTAGCTCTAATTGCGTCGGGATCGAAAAGAACAAGAGGTGACCAAAGAAGGTCAGGAAAGAGAAAGGAAGGAGCCTAGGACAAGTAAGTGAACGTAATGCCCGACTGAGCTCGGGGTCCTGTGTTTGCCAAACATGTACTTACTAGATGGAAGTCCCCTGGGGGGGTCGGATAGGGGGGGTCTTACATAATCAATTAATTAATTTTTCCATTATTGTTTTGAGGTATTTATACTTGTGCTGGTTTTCTATCGTTTTCAATATTATCTGGATTTCAGTGCAGAGGCGTATCCCAGTATTCTGTTTTCATTTTATATGTGCAGTTCTGAATGTGGATAAGTTTAAATTTGATCTCTTTTGTCAAACAGCATTTTAGCTTTAATTTCTGAATCAGGTTTGCTCTTGAATTTCAATCCGCTATTTTCATTCAAATTGAGAGAGAGCAAGAGAGAAATGGATAGACAAACACTATATTTAAAAAGTTTCGTTTTGTTATGTTTCATTTAAGGACAGTTAAAATAAATTTAAAAATGTAATAACTTGTATAAACAGCATTTTATTTAGATAATATGAAATTATTCACAATGTTCTATTTAGAAAATGGAAAAACCAAAAAAGCTTGAATAGGAGTATATTAGGTATAATAGTAGGTATAACATGCTTTACATTCTAGGTACTAGCATAGGTTTAGTACAGCTAATACTGTCACTTAACATGTAGTTTTGAACCTAGTATCACCAAATATTTTCAGATTTGACTTCACAGGAATATTATTTCAAATCAGATTAAATGTTATGCGAAATAATATTTAAAGCAAGAACTCTGCGTCAGTAATTACATCGAAGGTATGACGTCAAATAAAACATCAGCTTACGTGGACAAGATCTGAAGAATGTCGAAGTAACTGACCATTGGGTGGCAAGATAATACAATCTTCATTTGGTGAACAATCATTCATGGACTAAATGAAATAGACCTACTTTCAATTTAAAGTTGAAGAAATATATGATACAGTTACTAGTATTTCTATGTGGAACTGGTGAGCATCTTGGTAGGCCTTGCCTTACAGTACAGTACAGTAATTGGAAGACTCATTTGTTGTGATCACGAAATTATTACGCATTTGTCAAATCTTCGAACAGTGTATTTATTCTTCTTCATAGCTGAAGAGGAAAAGAGTTCGTTAGTGTTTTACAAAAATACATTTCAATTACAAACTTATGAAGACAATATTTCCAGGTGAATTGACCTGGAAATACTGTATTGCGTCGGTAGATTTTTACTATTCATTTCATCATAACGTTAGACATGCTTTACGAAATTGGATACTTCCATAATTGAAAACTGGCAAAACATAAATTAGGATTCTAAACATTGGCCATGAAAGACAGATATGGAGATGCGTCCTCTGATAAGCAGCTTTCAACATGTACTGCAGGAAAATTTCATTTTAACTATAATCAGACGACACCCAGTAATTTTTCGTTCGTCTCTAAATTGTTGCTGAAAAGTTATGGAAATGGAAAGCTCTTATATTTTATTTCTAGCTTATTTAAATCTAAAGTTGTTTGGTCATATTAAGAACTACATAATATTCATTACCAGAAAGAAAATGAAATTCGTGAAGCGATAACGAATTACAGGAAGTAAAACAGCTGTCAGTAAACCGTGGAGAACGAGATTCATTTTAATGTAAAAATGATATGTATGCAAAATAAAATAAAAATATAATACTAAACAAAAAGAATTAAAGCATTTTTTTAATAATCCCTATTTTAAAAAAAATGTTTGAAATATTGAAAGTCTTTTCCACGTTAATTTATCACACACTAGCTGATTACCCGGCGTTGCCCGGAATTTTTTTTACTCGTTAGACCAACGAACCGGAAGGCTCGCAGGTCGAATTTGTGCTTTCGATGCAAGATACAACTGCGGCAGCGCGGTTGCGCCATTTCATTAAAACGCTTATAAAATCTAAACCATTCGTCCAAACTTTACGATTTAAAGATGTTTTTTTTATAAATGCACAAAATAAATAAACCATTAAATTTGATGAAGATTGATTTTTTTCCTTCTTAAATTCCTCACTTAAATTGAAGTATTTCAACACTTCTATTTTTCATAACGTTTTTTATCGGTAATTTAAATTAACCTTAGTAGATAGACATATGCTGCCCCGGACTTTTTTGTAGAACTCTTCGAGGCGAACAATATTGCCACTGATAGTTGTCATCTATCTCTAACTGTTTAGGCAGCGAACGATTTCCCCCCTGATTTCATTGACATTTATCTTCAACATCATTTTTTATCTTTCTTTTCATACATTTAAATAATAAANGATAAATTTCATCACGATCGGTTCCGCGGTTTAGTCGTGATTAAGTAACAGGTTTAGTCGTGATTAAGTAACAGGTTTAGTCGTGATTAAGTAACAAACAGACAGACACGCTTTCGCATTAAGCATTTATAGCATATTAGTAAATATGGATTTAAAGTAAATAAGTGAGATCGTAAGGAGTTTATTTGTTTTCACCATTTAATAACGTAAAATGTATCCAGTCAAAATGTTAGTTACAGCTTTGACTATCAGGCATTATCGTCTAGTCTGGAATATTTAATGAATAGTTGATATTTAGCTTATGATGTGGAAACGCATATCGTGGAAATTTCCCTATGTCTTTAAATAACCATGAATGCGACAGTCGAACGTGGGATTGGAATGTGCTTTGCAATAATTAGTGAGTTTTAATGATCGTAACTCCTGTTTCTGTTCCAAGCATTGATCTGCCAGCACAATCCAACATTTGATTAGGAAACCTTTTATCATTTTCATCGTACGTTTATTGAATGAAATTTCGTGGAAACGGGTTAAACCAATAAGTGTACTGACAAAATATGTAGTCGCTAACAACAGAAATTGTTGTTTCATGAACGAAGTTGAGTAACTGCGTTCATGAAACAAAACAATTTCACAATAACATGTCTGACTAAGGAAAACTGAAGAGAGCATTAATTCGGTGAATTTGTTTCTTTGTGGGGAAATCGCGCACGGTTAAATACATTCACTCAGTATCTGATGCGATAAGTGAAGAAATAATTATCTACGAAATCAAATTTTTAAAATTAGAATTCATTGCATTAAGAGGTTTTGTAAATAAAAGTTGAATATGAAGTTATGGATATTTTCAAAATAATATGAGCTACGAATTTTTAAATTAAAATTTTGTTTCATCCATCAAGCATGAAGATATTTCTGTAATCGGCATTGTCCCTAAAATACTTCTTTAGGAAAAGTTAAGTATTCGTAAGTGTTGTTATACACTTTTTCTTAAATTTTATTAAATGGAAGTCAAAAAATATTAATACAAATCTAATTCCACGTGTTCTGTTATACCACGGGGTTGATTCCAACGGAAATCGATGGAATTAATTAACCGTGAAAAACTACTGTAGATCTTATACCATTGCGGTTGTAATGAAGGTTGGAAACTTAAAAACATCATTAAATGTGTATCATACTGCGGTAAGCAATAACAGGTCACCTCTAACGACAAGGAAGGACACAACATTGATTGTCATTATAAATATTCGTTTCATGTTTACAAATTTAAAAAAAAACTGTAGATATCCCTTTTGCAACCGCATGAGAGACGAGGGGCATGAACTTTCGAACTTTAGAAAAGGAAAGAAAACTCGTCAATAACGTCTTTCAGATAAGTGAGGGAAAATTTATCAGTGCAAACAATGTCAGACACAAAATTCATGAGGAGTGATATACATAATACATTTTTAGTAGAAATTAATGAATATTCAAGAAGCTTGAGAGTGCACAATGAGGGGAGTGTTGAAAACGGTGCATCTGATTTCTACGTCAATGAACCGCACGCGATGTTAAACATTAGTCTCACAAATGAGAAACTTAGAGCACCAAAATCGCACGTATTTCAAAGAAACTCCACGCTCCTTTTTAAAAAAACTTTCATCTCATGTGTTTCTCCTTATCGTAGGCTGCAACTCCAGAACTCTTTGCACTGTTCCAGTCGCCACATTTTACAAGAAAGTTCCCTAAAGAACAAGAGAGAAAAATCGTCCGACGAATTTTCTTCTAGCGTGAGGGTTTCTTTTCATGAAGAACTCTCTGGGAGGCTATTAGTCCTTAGGAGCCCTCATGTTACTCAATTCATGGTATAAAATCTGGGCGACCAAGCTTCTCGCGGTGTAAAGTTACATACGCATCTACTTCATATAAAATACAATTTGTACGAGAAAAATTATTAAAATAAAGGTGCGGAAGGCTACCCACGATGCAGGAAATAAGAAAAGATGATATAAATAAATAACATTCAAAGATTCATGGTTTTAGTATAAATTTAGATTTTTCTCTTATTGGAATAATAATGATTTTATTAAGTCCTAATGTAGATATAAACTAATATCAGCCTAAACAATGATTAATATTATAATTACACGTATCTCATTTCTCTAAAAATTACAATCATAATGCGTATCTTTAGAATAACATCTACTAAATTTCATGTAAATCAGATTTTTTTCTTGAAATACATATAATATATTTGTGTAAGTATTTTAATAAGTCTTTCCCAGATTTCAAAACGCTCCGATCATGATGCTATATGCTACACATTAATTCTTCCGAACCGAGGCTAGAAATCACGCAGCGCTGACCATGATTTCCAAACATCTTTCGAGATCTACATTTTCCCAATAACTTCAAATATTCAAAATCGTATGAAAACCAATACATTATCATTTTGTAACATTAAAAAAAAACCTATGTTCGTGTTTGGGGAGAGAATGAGTTGACTGTAATGTCTGTTTCTATAGTTTACGACTGTGATGCATCGTTCCATGAAAATTTTGAGTTGTTTGTAACGTAAAGCAAAACCTAATATACAATTGCTAAAACAGATTAATCCTTGTATACGGGACATAAAATGTATTCTTTCACATTCTCATCTTTTCCGTGTTTATTCCATCATAAAATCCATTCCTCCCCGCTGTGAAGAATTTCTTTTGTTCTTATCATCCTACTTATCATTAACTCCATATCAATTCCCGACCTGTTTATGCTCGTGTTGCAATTGTTTCCGTTGCTCCGACGACCAACTCCTCGCTATGGCTCCTCCTCCTTTCTGTAAACCCACCCTCGCCATGTGCATCTTCCCTTTTGTCACTTTTTTTCTTCCCCACATCGCGACACGACTATTCCTCGCGGGACTGCGCCATTCTGTACGAGGTAGTGGAACGCTATAATACAAGTTCCTCCTATTCTTTCCTCGCGGAAATAGAACGAAGCTACTGCAGCTCTCTTTATATGCATAAGGGTTGGAACTTCTTCTCCCAAGCCGCAGAATGCAGCAAAGCAACCGATGGATACACAGTGTTGCCAACATACATCATTTGGAAGTCACTTAAAATTGCTCAAAAGTCACCAAATTACTCCGCGAGAGTCAAAATATAGAAATGGTTAACGCACTATATTTTTGGATGTTTAATAAGGACATTGAATTGTTATTTTACATAGCAGTTCTGAAAAGGCAGGGTTCTACCTCAATATCTTGGAACTCGCATCACTGAACACTTTCAATTTTTGCATTTGAGTTTGGATGTGAGAGGAAACGATTGGCAATATTCCATGATAGTTGCAAAGAATTCACTCTCATGGAGTCTTTACTTTCGTAAACAATTACCCGAAAAATCACAGACTGATAAATATTTAATATTTACCTAGATTTATTTTAGCGAAATGTTATGGGAAAATTCTTGGTAACATCATCTGGAGGAAATTATAGCCAGAAATATTGGTGCTACGCCATTGATCTGTTGTAAGAGATTTAACAAAATTTGCATAGGAACTGCTAAGTAACTAAAATATTTGTGTATTTTAATATTAGTTCATACTAGTTTTCTAGCTTTAATTATTTGCTATCNGAGTATCTATCACTAGTTTTCTAGCTTTAATTATTTGCTATCATTTTGACATTTTTTTTGCAGATTTGTAATCCTGCATACTCAGGAAGCTATACGCTGAAAATTCAGCTCAGAACATAACACTGAATGACAATTTTATTCATAACATATCTTATACAGATAAAAAATTTCTCCGTGTAAGGTGCCTTGTTGGCATGATGTTGGCACGCTGATTCGTGAGTTTAAGGTCCATGGATTGAATAATTCTTTGGAGANTAGTTTTCTAGCTTTAATTATTTGCTATCATTTTGACATTTTTTTTTGCAGATTTGTAATCCTGCATACTCAGGAAGCTATACGCTGAAAATTCAGCTCAGAACATAACACTGAATGACAATTTTATTTATAACATATCTTATACAGATAAAAATTTTCTCCATGTAAGGTGCCTTGTTGGCATGATGTTGGCACGCTGATTCGTGAGTTTAAGGTCCATGGATTGAATAATTCTTTGGAGAGTTGTTTAAATTCATTCTCGTCAACATGAATGATGTTTTTAGTTTACCTAGGTAACATTTCCCTTGAAATCTAAGTAGTTTTTACTGAGGTTTTGTTTCATTCCAACTTTGCTCACATTTCTTGGTTAAGATTCTCACATTATTTCTCTCAAAGTATAAATAAGTAAATAAACGTACGTTACACTACGGTTCACCGCTTCGTATCACATATGCGTCTTTCACATGGAACAAAATGATGCTTGTATCTTACGACTCCTCAAAACACAATAGTTCCCCAACAATGTGGAGCGACGGTCGTAAGCGCGTTGAAATCTAATCGACATTCCGTCATTTCGCAAGCACAAGAGCTATTCAGAGGAGCAGTGACGTCACCGGATGCAAGCTGCGAGCACCATTGCTCTAAATATGGCCTGGAGGAGAATTGATACGACGGAACATTGGAGAAGCATTGGAGTGGTTGCTCGCTTCAAAATACACCAATGCTGAAAGTGGGGAAAAGGAGAGGTCAAGGTAATTTTTTGACTTCGAATTGGTTTTAGTTTCTTCGAAATCGCAACGACGAAGTAGTCGATACGAAGTTGGCCCCTTCGGGTGGCTCAGGTAGTAGCGTTCNCTACGGTTCACCGCTTCGTATCACATATGCGTCTTGCACATGGAACAAAATGATGCTTGTATCTTACGACTCCTCAAAACACAATAGTTCCCCAACAACGTGGAGCGACGGTCGTAAGCGCGTTGAAATCTAATCGACATTCCGTCATTTCGCAAGCACCAGAGCTATTCAGAGGAGCCGTGACGTCACCGAATGCAAGCTGCGAGCACCATTGCTCTAAATATGGCCTGGAGGAGAATTGATACGACGGAACATTGGAGAAGCATTGGAGTGGTTGCTCGCTTCAAAATACACCAATGCTGAAAGTGGGGAAAAGGAGAGGTCAAGGTAATTTTTTGACTTCGAATTGGTTTTAGTTTCTTCGAAATCGCAACGACGAAGTAGTCGATACGAAGTTGGCCCCTTCGGGTGGCTCAGGTAGTAGCGTTCTTGCTCATCACCAAATCATCCACGGTTCAATTCCCAGAGGGGCCAGAAAAAATTGTATTTTTCACTTTAATGTTCATGTAGCTGTGACTGAAAAGCGAAACCTCCTTCCTCTATCCACTTCCTCCTAGTATCAATAACTCTATTACTAACTACTCCTACTAACCTGTATGTGAGGAAAGTTGTCGGTAAACCCAACTAAGGGGCCCACCTACTAACAATAGCCTACCACCCAACTCCTATATCATATCGCTCCATATAGATCTGCTTCAATATTACGTTACATTTCCCATTTGCAAATACTAAAAAAAAGTCGATGCCTCTCATCTCCCAAGATGATTATATTGGTGACAGTTAACATACAACTAAAAGATATGTATTTATTTGTATTTTATAGGGAGTTTATTTGTTTTGATAATTACATGTTATTTTGTTACTGCGTATTTATACTGTAACAAAATAATTGTAAAAATTCCTTCCCATTTTTCAACCTTTAGTAGAACCCCTCTTAACCGGCCTCGGAACAACCGGACGTCGGATTAACCGACTTATTCCGTGTAACATATTTTTCTCTCTTTCAGCGTATAATTGCTGGCAGGTAGTGACTGAAAACATTGATTGTTTGCCGAGCCTTTGCTGGAAAGTTCCTGTAAAGTAAAACGAAGTGATGTAATATAGGTATTTAGTGTTTTTGTGTTGTGGCGAGCAAATGAGGGAGTGGGAAGGAGTTAGCCAGTTTGATTCCTTTCTTGCTTCCGAGTCTATTTTTCTATGAATCATTTTTTCTTCTTCGTTAATGTATGTATGTACGAACAGCACAATAAAATGTGATGCAATGACGTCTCATGTGCTTGTTTATTCATGATAACCTGATGGAATTGTAGGCTCTTTTTGAACTAAAATCGAATTTTCACGGGAATCTCGGATTAACCGGTCAAACGAGTAACCATGATCTCGGGCCCGACCAGACCGACTAAGAGGGGTTCTGCTGTATTTTGTTAGATGTGCTTTCAAACATTTTTTAAAATCTGCTCTTGAAAGAGAGAGGTTTTTTCCAAGCACTATACAAAATATGACTTTTATGTGAAATTAAAAAGGTGCTCGCAGGAGAAAACATTATATAAATATTATCGATTAAATTTTATTGAATTAAATATAAACAGAATCGGCAAACAAGGCCAAATATTGCTCTCTGATAATTGGACGCGATAAACAAAGTATTCGGAGGTTAGTAGGGCAATTACTTTAATGAAGCTTAAGCAGTATTTCGTTATTAATTTTCTTTGGCGCCTCACTATTTGGACACACGAAATAGACTTGAAAATATGCATCCATAAAAACAAAACTCACCTCATCAAAAAAAATTAAGACATGAAATAAATAGATAAATAAGATTAAAATTCTATTTTTCTTCACTCTTCGCATTTGATCTAATAATTTGATATTGGAAGGTCGAGGGAGGCGTACTGAATATCTTGAATTGACAATTATAGTTGTGTTTGCGTACTGAGGTTTTCTCAATTAACGCGACGAAACTTCTTGGGAGAAAATAAAAAACCCTTGTTAAATCTATCCGTTTAACATTCCGGAGATACGAACAAGAATCTAGATGAAGATGACTTGACTAGACGTCACCTGACGCAACTCGTTTAATTGAAATCGCTCGTAAGTGGGTGTGGTAGAATGGTGTTAATGGCAGACGCTTGCAACATGGGATCCCGGGTTTTTGAGGGTCGCTTTTGGTAGGATCCCTTCAATGCTTTATCTCCGACAGCGTACGAACTTAGCAGAAGCGCTCTGCCTATCACCTTCTAAAACCCTTTTAATGCGACCAGCTAAGCACTGTAATTGCTGCTTGCTCTTTACCCCTCCGTACTTCATCTGATTCATGGATCTCCCAAACCTTGAAAAATGAGTTTGAAGAGGATGGATGGAGGGACAGAGTGTTTGCAGAGGCGTGAAAGCGAGGGTCTTAAAGACCCTTAAAATTTAGAAAAGAGCAAAAAATATCGAAATCGTTCTTTTTCATTTCTAATGATTTGTAATTGTTATACCAAACATAATAATAATAATAATAATAAACGGCAAACACTTAATTTTGTTAGACACTTTTAGGGTGTTTAATGCACTCGAACTGTAATTAAAGTTGGTTCACTGTGTAGCCCTTGACGCAAATGTGACTTCATTCACAATTTTATTTCTACACAGAACTTCCTACTATTTACAAATAGAAAATCATTCAGATATTACCCAATAATAAAAGTATTGGTTTGCGAATAACTATGACACTTTGTTGTCGATGCGCATGGAGTTTTTCGGGTTAACACTCTCTAGGGAGCTAGTGAAAAAAGTTAATTTCACATTTATATAAAGACTTACTACCTAGGGGACTTACATCTAGTAAGTACGTGTTTGGCAAACACGGGGCCCCGAGCTGAGTCGGGCATTACTTCCACTTACTTGTGCCAGGCTCCTTTCTTTCTCTTTCCTGACCTTCCTTGGTCACCTCTTGTTCTTTTCGATCCCGAAGCTATTAGGGTTAAGGTATCTTTCATTTTCCTCGTGAAATATTGTTTTCATACTATAATTAATGTGTTCTATTTTTGATTTCGATTTATTGATTTCGTAAAATTATGTTTGAGGATTCTAGATTTGAAATTTAAAAAATTTTACAATGAAGTGTGTTGATGCGAGAAATCGGAATCTATTTCTTCATAAATCAGATGTACTTAGAAAAGTCAAATATTTCATTGAACCTTTTTTTCGGACGACAAATAATATTTGTTGTGATTTTTTATTCTATGTCGTCCAAAAGAATGTTATATTTTACTTCTCTAGATATTATAAGGGATGTAAATAGAATTAATACCAGATGAACCAAGGGCTTAGTTCACTGTGGCAATGAAAGGTATTACTTTTACGTCTCTTGATGCGATACAATTTCACGATGTGAAAAGAATGAACTTGGCACACTTTAGTACTGAATGTTTCGTATGTCGCATGCTGGATAAGATTCAGCATATGTCAACCGTCAAAGAAATATTATAGAACAAAATAACACCTTTAATATTCGACCGATTACTTATTCAGAAAATTGAAACTTATAAAACATCATTGAAGATGACAGAAGAAATTGAATTCACCTTCTTTTCTCTTCATCGTACGCGAAACAAGCAAATATGTCGTTGAGGGGATGAATTTTCTACGGTCAAAACAACGATTCCTCGTAGTCCTGTAAACTACAGCTGTAGTTGTTGTTTTTTTTGTTTGTTTTTTTCGATTTTTTCTTTTAAATTGACTTTCTGAAACTCCTCCATTTTTATTGACTAAAATATTTTTCAGGTTCCAAGGGGAAGAGTTAGGAGGTAATGACTTTTTCCTGTCTGTTTCCCTTGCTTTAGATGAGAAAAGTTATGAAATTTAACGTTAAAAATTGGCAACAAAAGGAATCTGTAAGGTTAAAAAGAGGTTATAAAAATTTTATTAGTGAATTTTCAACTATTTTTTTTGTTTCTTTATTGATTTGTTTTATGGAGGTACGTATTAAATTTTCTTTCTACCGGTATTTCGTGATATTCAAGATGTTTTATTTTTTTTAATGTCAAATTCGCCCGTGAGTATCATAACATGTTTTGTGAATGGAATTTGAGAGAGAAAACAATGGATTGCATAGGAACGAAATCATAATTTGAAATGAATGATTCAGTTACATACAATATTACGTGTCCCTTATCTCTTCACAGAGTCAATTCTGTAATTTAAACCGGTGTCATTCAAAATATTTTTTTTTTTATCACACAGAAGTGAATCGATTTCTTCTTATTCCATGCGTCAATCAAACTGCAAATCTATAGCGTCTCATCAAAAATATCAGGTTGGGAAGATGTCAGCTGTCAATTCTTTAACGTTGTCTCCTGTCAAAACTTGTTTCCTCGGAAATCGACTCGTCTCCCACCGTGTTCCAATTAAGAAATACTCGAAGCGAAGTACAAAATATTTTGCTTCAATTCTGTTCCTGGAAGATCAAAACGTGCGGTTTGACTAAGATTATGGTTACTTTCACTTCGTCTTGACCAAAGGTATTGTTATCGCCCATAGTTCTGAAAAGCGGATGACGTCATAGTTTAATTCTGGCACGGTTACTTCCTTGCTCTTCAGGTCAGTGAAGACAAAAAACAAAAACAAAAAACAATCCGCTTGTAAGTCAGTAAGTAGTTGATGGGAATGTAATTTGAATCATCGCAATAATTTGTAGTTAAGCTAGAAATTGAATGCAAGAAGTTTTATTTGTTGCTGGCTTAGTGGAACAATTGAATGTGTTACTTCAATGATACCGGGTACATAGATTTTGTACAGGAAAATCTAGTGGAGCTCACTTCCGTTTTTTTAGTACAAAAATCAACTACTTTTAATTTTTCTAAAGTACTCCATATCTATTTTGACTCCTATTTTTCACTAGACTCGATTTTGACTAGTTGAAATTGTTTCTCACTTTCCTGTGAAGAGCCAAGTTTATCTGACGAATTCAGTGTTAAATTATTTTAAAATTACGTTTTTTACATTTATCTATATTTTTTAGTGGTTCAGAGTTTCAGTTTCCTATTCACATTTTTCATGAATCAGAATCACACTCGTATTTAAGAAGGTATTCTTATATGAGGTATACTGCTAACCAGGGTCACGAAGAATACGTTTGACATGAGTGTCGTGTTTGGTTTGAAGTACGAGAAAGTGTCTTACATCCTTGGAATATTACTAATTCACCGGCATAATATTATTAGAGTGAATATCTTCAAACATGCTTAAAAGCTTCCTTTTACGTCATTGGTTTTAAAATGTCTTTACTTAAAAAATGGTTAAAATATGAAATATTGTTTTATATTCACGCTAAGATTTAATAGTAATAACCAATCTATGAATTTATATTAAACTTTCATATTTCTTTTATATATTTTATGCACCATTGTCATAGTATTTTTATGATTGATTCACTGACGAAGGTACGTCAATTACTTGTCTCTTTTACTTTGGTGAATTTGCAGCAGTTGACTTTAAAATAAAGACAACTCTATTTCGAGTCAAAATTTTAAATTTGTGGTTATCACCCTTTTGGTTGGTATGCTACGAAAGAAGAAGCCCTTGAGAAGGGCCAGAATTAATATTATCAGCATCGTGGTCTCCGTTTGCGCGTTAGGAGTCTTCACTTCTTTGGTTCCGACCCCAGTCATAACAGCGCCTGCCGAGCGGTCTTCCATGAATGCGAACCGTTTCATTAATCTAACGGGAGCTCCGCGCACTCTCTATAATGCAACAGGAGCGGCAAAGTGGTTTTTCAGGAGAAGCAGACCGAAATTGAGGAGACTCTTCCTCTCCTGAAGGAAAGGATTACACATTTGTCTTCAACGGTTGAAGTTTCTTTTTGATTTTCTTTCCTGCCGAGGAGCCCGTAGGGTACTCTACTTCATGCTACCTCTGTTAACCGGGATCCCACAAAAATCGAAGGAAAGTTTGCGTTGGTAAAAGCGGACAAGTTTTTTTGAGGGAGTTCTCCATTATTCACCTTCTTACACTCATCAACATTTGTCCCCATTTAAATTCGTATATCATCCGCCTCGCAGAGGTGCGATAGGAAGGTCATCCGGTTCCCTTGTATTTTCTGTTGAAAAAAGTCACAGAGCTACATCTTCTTCCTCTCCAACTTCTTCAATAATAAGAGAAAAGAAGAGGAAGCAAATCTGTGTTTCTTACTGAAATCAGGATCAAACTGTCACTATTTTTCTTCTCAATATCGGAAGTACTGTTTCCCCAAGATATCATAGAGCGTGTAGCGGATAAAATGAGTTTCGCTTTCGCGTTGTTTTATTGCTATAAGATATAGGAATTTGAAATTATTTTCCACTTTGGTACTGGGATCGAGCATAAAACAAATGGGGGGCGGGGGAAGGTTCAGTTCTTGTTTTTACCTTACATATGTTATCTGGAATATTCTCCTCGAGTAGGAACCAATCATCATTTTTGGTCCTTTTAACATAACATAAACCCTTGAATTAGAGACTCCAACCCTAAATTCAAAAGTTGTTTTTGCGAATTCCAAGAAATTTGATACAGTAAAAACTTAATTTAAGAATAGCGTTTCACTTTTCAAGACGAACCTGTTTTTTACGCTACACAATCAATATCGTGTTTCTTTGTATGCTTATTCTGGGACAGTATCTGTAGTTCTATATTTTGTTTTAGTGTTAGGCTAAGAAATGCCGATATTAAATTGTAGAGACGATTAATGCGGCCTAGATTGGAACAACGAAACCGCTTTCGTGACCTATTTCACTTTCGGCAAATCTTCAGCCAATTCACGTATTCATCATGTACCTATCAATTTTCCAAGTCATACACAGACAAAAGAAAGAAAAGAATGAGAATGCATGAGCCTGAAGTAGGGTGTACTTTTGCAATTCTACCTGACTCCTCGTCAAATGAATCTCGTCGTCTCTAAACCTTTCGTCATTCTTTTGTATCCTTATTTCCGGTCGACTCCGAACCCCCCCCCCTGCCCATCATTAAATCGATCTTCATGGGCACAAACTCCGCAGGGAAGTGGAACGGATATTCGAGGGAAAAAGTACAACATTTGACCCGCTTTATAATTTAAATCTCCACAGAATCTATCGATTTAAGAATAATTATGTAACAAAGTTTGGAAATGATTCGTCTGTTTAAATTTTGGAATTTCCTAACTTATATATTTAGTTACGTTAGTTATATCGTTAAAATATTTAAAACACAAGAAAGGACACATTCAAATAGCGTACAGTTTTCCTAAGTTATTTAATAATTCGTATAAAATTTTGTATTCAATATTTCCAAGTAAAGTAAAATAATAATAATAATAATAATAATAATAATAGTCCTCTTCGTTGCTACGGTGTCAGCGGTATCGCTCATCACCAAGTAATCCCGGGTTCAATTCCCAGGTGGTGCAAGATAAAATTTGTAGCTTTTCATGTGTGATGTATGAAAAGTCCACCATTAGTTAACAACTGCAGTTAAAATACTCTGATACAGCAATCTGGGTCCTCTCTAAACGCTTTTCCTCCGATCTCGGTAAAATTCACGATGTGTCTAGTGAGTAAACTCACACAAAATCTGAGCCTTACTGGCACTCGTCATTCGTGGTTCTTAGCAGACCGGAACGAGATACATACAATAAAAATAATAAGACTATTTTCAAGTTTGACTTTGATAACAGTTTTATGGGTTTTTAAGGGCTCTATGTTCTTGACGTTGGCGAGCCCTAAAGCCCTAATTTAAAATAAATGATGCTTTATAACATGCATTCGATAGCTTAGCCACCATCTTCAGTGGATCTAAATATAAGAGGTTCTGGTATTTATTCCATATGTGATATAGCGATATTTATGATTAACGTAATTAACTCTGAAGGAAAAGCACGTTTAAAGAAAAAATGATAGCTTCATACGAAAAATAACTTATCCGTCAAAATAATGATATATTTCACGTTTCATATATTTTCTTGTATTGATTTTCATCTAAATTATGATACTTGAATGACATGTTTCTCTCTCATAGGAACGACTCTAATGGTAAGATGGCTGTTAAATCATTTTGCTCCGCCACTCGAAATCTGACGCGTTTCCGCTCCGCACCTCGACAAACTGGACATGCGACATCTGTTAGATCTTCTGGGTGCAGGAATATTCCCATTGACAGTTGTTTTCCGACCAGGTGTACGAACGCTTATACTTCACCACTCGCAAGGCAAGAAGAAACATAGTGGAATAATAATTTATTGCAAAAAAGAATAAAGAAAAAAAAGCCGTTAGATATGTGTGTCGTTGTGTGGAGGACTATCGAATTTACGGAAGCAAGCCAGGGACCATCCCATCAATTATGATCAAAATGCCAAAAGGAAAACCAGAGATTTTTGTCATAATTCCCCATTCAATTTTCCACTTATACTTCTTAATTATATGAACACAGTATTGAATAACTATAAAGAAGCCTTCACTTAATATATTTCACAATTGATTCAAAGCATTTGACCTAACATCATAAACGTATAAAAATTGTCACGATATATTTCATATATGTAGGCAGTTTTATATATTTATATATGAAAATGANTCTTAATTATATGAACACAGTATTGAATAACTATAAAGAAGCCTTCACTTAATATATTTCACAATTGATTCAAAGCAATTGACCTAACATCATAAACGTATAAAAATTGTCACGATATATTTCATATATGTAGGCAGTTTTATATATTTATATATGAAAATGAGTTTGGCAATCATTACGTACTACAGTACAATAAACAAAATTACATTTTATTTAGTTTGAATATTGAAAACCGGAAGTGGCCCAATGGAACTAAAATCAAGTTGAAATGAGCACTCCAAATGATACGAAGCTCAGCTCAAGTTTTGTTGATGTGTCTCATTCGTTTTTGTTATTTTGTAGAATTTTCGAGCATCAAAATCGCTGACACATTCATACCTGCTTACTCGACAACGGACATAATCGCAAAATTTTGAAAATATGTACACCTAGACCAACTTCGTAAATTTCTGAATTTTTTTTACATTGACTATGCTTTTCTTATATTTGTATATTATGTTGTATATATGAAAGTTCCACTTTTAGGGGTCGCTACCAAGTTATAAAATTTTAAAACATCAATATTTCGTTCAAATCTAAAAAGTTCAATTTTTAAGAACCTCCCAAATAGCGAGTGATCCATAATTTCAATGAAAAAATGATTTTATCTGAATGAAAGAGCTTGGTGTCCAGATTTTGAGGTAATCATTAATGTTGTTGTAGTGTTTGCAAAGCGTACTTTCCCAGCTAGCCGAGGCCGCTGATCAGCGTGCTTTCGTGATGCGAGGGGGCAGTGTGGGCGGGGCTGAACGGGTTTACCGGGGTCATCTACTTACTCCTCTTCTCCTTCCCTTCCCCTGCACTTACGGGAGACGATCGTTATATTTACATCGCAAATTACTCGCCCCGTCTCGGCTCGGTTGAGGCGCGCGCTGCAGACGAGCCCACGTTGGCGCGTCTCGCCTCATCAGGATGGTCGTTGCGGCGGGCGCAGTGACCATCGTCAGCGAAGATGTCATCATGGCCCGTCCACGATATCGTTATCATCAGCACGATTAGCGGTGGGAGAACAATAAAATCATTTTATGAGAAGAAAATATTTAACATAAACATTTTATTTCATTCATAAATACCCACATAAAGAAAATAAATAAATGACGTGTTTTTATTTTCCATTTTAAAGTTTCATGTTGTTATAGATAGTTACCCTTCGCGCTGTGATAGATTTTCCCAGTTCTCGAAAACATTTGAGTTTATTGGAGTTTTTTTCCTTGTTCGAATATTCTGGAGCTTATTTTCTTTGGAATAAAAAAAACAAACGAAATAAAGGATGTTATGGAATTTTTTTTTCTTCGTTGACATCCACCAAGCAAGTTTGACCTTATTTTTCCTCTAATCATTTGCTCTCTTCATATCATATTTGTTATGTATCCCATTTACCATTAATTTTCTTACTGAAATTCGGAACATTTCTACAAAAAAAAAAAAAAAAAGAGAGAGAGGATAAAACACAGTGAAGTTTGGAATGCTAGTTGTCGTCTTTCTATTAATTTAACGATCTGTTTTAAAATTAGTAAAAGTTGAAATTAATCATAAATAAATTTATTGTCAAAAAAACAGCAGTACAAACAGCACACGACCACGTGGAGGTCAATAAACCCTCCGCGAGCAAGCTAGGTCCATCCCATCAATTCCGATCTAAGGCAGAGGCGGATTGAAAATTTCAACAAACTCCTACATAAGATATAATGTTAGCTACGTGTTATAGTATCAAAAGAATATCAACAAATTTGTATTGAACACAAAAAATTTATTTCACAAGTACTTATTATAGAAGTATAAATTATTCGGAAAATAGTGTTTATAAATCGTATGAAGATAACACTAAATTCAAGATTTATTTCAATAGACGCCGCCTCTAGAAAAGAGTCTAGAGAACCTGAATACAGAATCCACCTCTACCATGTGTTATAGTATTAACAAATACCAACAAATATTGTATTTAATAAAACACAGAAAAGTCATTTCACAAGTACGTATTATTATCAAGCTATAAATCATTCGGAAATTATTGTTGATAATTTGTAAACATTAAATAACACTAAATTCGTTAATTATTTCAATTGATGCCGTCCCTAGGCAAGAATCTAGATGTCTTTATAAAAAATCCACCTCTATGCGAAGGGGCTACAGAATTAATGTTCACAACCGTGCCGCAGTTGAGTACATATACAACTAAATTTATATGAATAATAAGACCTAATACAAGCATGCAGGAAAATAGTTTTGAAATTGTTGTCAGATATTTTGAAATTACAATGGCGTGATAAAGTACAAGATGGCTTTAATTTTTATTAAAATCGATAAATTCTTTTACAGTGTAGAAGCACTGGTGCAGGAGGTAGTTTTTAACCGCGGATTTGAAGATATTCAATTTCATAATATCTTTTATATTCTTGGGCAGGGAATTATATAGAACGATTCCCGAATGGTATGGTCCCTTTTGGCAAAGAGTGGTTGACACTCTAGGGCGATGAATATTACTACTATTGCGTGTATAGTGTTCGTGAACGAGACTGTTTCGTATAAAGCAAGGGTGGTGCTTCAGTAATTCGGTCTTAACAAACACGACTGTTTCATAAATATAAATGCAGGGATGAGTTAAAATATTTAATTCCTCGAATAAAGGTTTACAAGAGATTGGGAGGTGAGATTTACAGATTATCCGAACTATCCTCCTTTGAATTCTAAAAGTTTTTGACGCTCTGCCCGGAACTACCCCAGAAGATGACGCCGTAATATATTTTTAACTGATAGCTACTAATAAAATCATGTTTCTTCTTCGTTACAATTCATACTCTCGTTTAAAAACAAGTAGAAAAATAACAAAGAAAAGAATTATATATCTCGTTTGACTAACTTGAAATGCTGGTTCCACCTTAAGTCATTATTCTCCTTCCCCTTCCCACTGCGTCAGTAAATCATGGCCATCACGTCAACTTCTCCTTTCGCTCCTACGCGTCTGTTCTCGCACCGCCTCCCTCGCCGCTATTCTGCCACATGCCAGTGAAGTGTTCCTCGAGACAAGAGGACGAGCGAACAGGAGCCATGAATAACGCTGGTCGGTTATTGACGCAGCGTTACGCGCTTCATGTTTTCCAAATAGGATAGGTCGCGGTCGTAAGGAATGTGGGTTCCATTTTATTTCATTCTAGCTGAGGACACACAGCTTTCCTCGCGTGAATTTTGTACATCGCACATTATAAACCGTACAATAGACAAATTTTAATTTTCGAAAGATGTAAACATGAAATCTTCTGCACCCTTCCGAGAAAACACGAAACCTTCAGAGGAAGCACTGACAAAGATTTTTAATGTACTTTGGTACAGAGATATTACGAAACTTTTTGAAAATTGCATTAAATTAACATTGCGTAGATTCTCAGCAGACATACCACCAACTTTCTTCATTTTCCTGGCCATTCAATGGGCATGCGTCGCGATTTATTGTTGGCAAATAGATTAGAGTAGAAAAAATGGGTGACGAAATACCTGAATTAATTTTATCAGAAGTGTGCGATCCGTTAAAGACAAATGAAAAATAAAATGAAATAAATTCACAAGATGGATAAAAACTTTCATCTAACACACATCGTGTTTGAAAATAATTTTTTTAATTTTTAAATATATTTCAAGGCACAAATATGATTAGTTTTTGTTATTCGTAGAAGTGCTCTAAACTCAATTATTTAAGATTATTTTTCTTTGTTTCAGGTATGCTTGCTTATATTATTGGAGATTAACCTAGCAGTAATCATGTGGTGAGATATTCTTATATTTACCTTTTAAAATAATATTATTTTTCTGGAAATATTCAAATTATTCGCAATATTATTACAAGGAAGTCTTGCACTTTATATTTCTTTTCTTTAAATGTTGTATTTACTGAAAAATATTTATAAAGTGAACATTACATTTACTGAAGTTTTGGTAAGTCTTCATTCTTCTCTTTGGTACGAGACCATTAGTTCGTTGTCAATAACTATTGTTATTATTTCTGCAGTCTCTCTACGATCTTGAGGGAAAATATTTGCACTCGCCTCTCCTGATTCGTTTAAAAGCAATGTTAATGGGTGATAATCACTAGAAAATATAATTTGTATCTAAATAGTTCTGAACAGAAAAAGTGGTGCTAAATGATATTCATTTTATGTGAAAAAATATGTGTTTGATGATTAATGGAACATAAAAAAGTAAAACGTTCATATAGAAATAGTGAACATTAATTGTAGTAAACCGGTATTAATAGCAAGACGTTGTGTTCATGTATTTGAATGCCTTAGATCATAATTCTATCAGAAGTGAATCAAAATGCATTGCGTACTAATACCCTTCAATATCTGGCAATTGTACGCAACACACATTTGTGGAAAAATAATGATATTTGCATAATGACCAATCGGAAGCTTCGTTGGCTAAGATAAATTAAATGGTGTACGAGTTTGTGATACATTCTCTTTATCTTTGATCGTACGTAAAGGAATGGACCCAATTATACGCCTGCAATAACCCCTTATTCTCCTAGTAGTTCGTCAACCCCGCCACTGTGTCGGCGCGAAGCACTTTTCGCGCTGCCTGTGAGGGTGAAGACGACGGCGGCCTTGTCAGCCGAAAGAAAGCCGAAGACGCGACAGAGGGCTTACGGAGAGCGGGTCGCCTTTGGAGGCCTTCGATTACAACCCTGAGGCTTAGAGTGAGAGAGGGGGGTAGGCGAGTCAGCTGCGACCGTCTCACAGAGACGAGGTGATGGCAAAGGGGCGGATTGGAAGGTCTGTTTTTTCTCTTATCGCCACCGTCGTCGTAGTTGGTGGACAGGCTGTCGCAGACAATATTACGAACTCTCTTCAGACGTCTCCAGTTTCTACAAAACTCGCCATTTTTTATAAAATTACTAAAAGCACTTGACTTCTACAACGACATGCAATTAGCTCGAACTTACAGGTGGAGGAGATTCGTTGTTCCATTCATTATTGTTCATATGGCGCAATTTTAGAGCTAGGCGACTTAATTAAATAAATAATGAAAGACTTCGACATTTTATGAACGAATAATATAAATATTTGAACGAATAATATAAAACGAATAATATAAATTCTTACTACTTGATGATGAACCCGTTTGTGAGGAGTGTAGCTGTTCTCTGACAGTGCGTCACCTACTAACTGATTGCAGAAGATACTCGAGTATACGGAGACAAATTGGTTTGGCTGCAGATTTACCAACAATTCTCGGAAATGGAACGGTTAATGTTAATAAACTATTGAATTTTATGAGTGGATCGGGGCTCCTCCCACAAGTTCTCGGGAGGGTTTAAAATTTGCTTTCCCTTTTCATCTTTACTGTCTTTGTTTCCATCGTTCGTTTCTGTAATTTGGAAATATAATATTTAAAAATTGCCTCTCTTTTTTGCGAAATAATGTATTGATATTCTGTATTCTTTTCTTTTCTTTCATCTTTGTATTTAGATATTTGTTGAATTCAGGAGGGTTTTTTTAGTGGGTATGGTCGAGATATTCGGCGAGTCCCACACACGGGGAAGAGTCACTGCGGCTCTTNTGGGCTCTAATGACCTCGATGTTGGCGAGCCCTAAAGCCCCACAAAAAAAAAATTCGGTGAAAACAGCTCACAACGTTTCGAATTTGTTTGATCAAATAATAACAAATTAACCTGACGACTTAAAACGCAGTCGAAATGTTGTGAGCTCTTTTCACTATATAGTCGTAAGTCTTTCATTATTTATTTAACTAGATTATATAATGGACGATAATTGTAGTAGAATAGGTGACTTTGAGTAATGGTTGGTAAGTATAACATGAGTGAAAAATAAATGTTACGCTCCTTTTTCTAGTATTGAGTCACACAAGACGAAAGATCCTAAAAAGGTCTTATATTTCAAATGATTTATTGGATTCCTACTTTAATACCTTCTTCGCGTATATACTTTAAGTTAATTAATATAGGTACATAGATTACAAAATTTTATCGAGACACACCGCATGTTCACAGCTAATTGGTAAATAAGAGTTGGTACTTCTTAAGAAGAGAAACATTTTTATTTGACTAAAGACCGATTCAAATTTAACTTCTGCATGTTTATATAAACATAACAGATATATTTAACAAGTGAGTTATATAACACGGTAGATAAGTGTCATGCTAATAATTTTAGCGCATCAGATTTCTCAAGTACTGAGAGCTGATTTGCATAATTCGAATATTTACAGTAAGTCTCGCCAATATGAACGAATTATTTATCCAAATCAGAAATCGTAATTGGATCTACGAAGCAAGAATTAACATACGTAATACTCACATGCAATCCTTGTAATGATATCCGGGATTTAAATGTGTGTTAAATGCATTATAAGAATCGCATCATCGGTCAACTACCCCTAAGTCTATAAATACCCAAACCACTTTCTTCAAGTTCACTCATCCTGCCTTAAAATGATTTCATCGTGAGCAGGATCCCACTCACGAACATTACAAAACACGCATTTTTCTTAACGACTGCGAGATTGGCATCCCACTTGTGTGTTTAAACGTCCCACTTGGCGTGCCGCATTTGGTCAGACAAGCTGAGTGATGGCGAACATAAGCGCTATTTCATCTTCAGATTTTTTGCGGTGGTGATAAAGTGTTTCCGCCATTTTCAGGTTCTACTCAGTCTCATTCTATACGTGAAACAAAACGTGAACACTTGGAATTAATAAGTCGAAATCAATTTACTATAAGATAAAATAACAAGTATATTATATTTATAACAACTAGTCAATAACTTCAAAGGGCGAAAAAATACGAAATTTGAATAATGTTTTTAATTCATTATTTGATTGTTGATTTAATACCGTGACATCGGAAGTAACTGCCCTCTGTTGGAAAGTCTTTTATGCGAGTATTAAAGCAAGTTCACCATGTCGAAGAATTTTTATTGATACAGAGAAAATACTGATAACTACAAATTTAAAAGAAAATTATAAATTATAAATGTTAACTGCGGCGGATGCAATTCAATAATGAAGGAGACAACGTCGGGTCTGTACTGATATGTAATGTGGAATGGAACTTCTGTTTTTACAGAGGGGGGATAGATGAGAATAAAAGAACGGAAAAAATATAGCAAACATAATACAAATTTGCAGAAGAGGAAGACATGAACACAAGCGAATATGTACCTACGTAAATAAGAAAACATAACTTTATTTTTAATATGCGAAGCGATCATATAATATTTTCGGATGTATTAAAATTCATCCAATTACTATTATTGGCATTACTGTTACGAGTTGACTGGAAGACTTTCATGAGGAATGCGGCCACTTGTGGAGAAGTTCCTTCTCACTTGCTCTAGCAATACTACTGGTGGTCCAATCTTATAATAGAGCAGAAAAGACTAAATGCTCAACTAATTTCACATTGCAGTTCGTTCTTCTCATGTAAGAATGGAATTAAAGAAACGAATAAAAATTATTCAATGATGTATGTTTGCAAAAGTTCGAGAAAATATTTAGTCAAAGTGCCTTATAAATTATTGATAAGATACGATATGGGTTAAGAAAAACATTGATGGAAGGTACGCAGTTTGAACCCCTGTGAATTGCGTTGTGGGTTTTCAGAGCCAATACTTTTTGTTGAAGAAAAATCTTTTGCTCTTCAATGACAAATTGTTAGGAAAATGATGTTCTGTTCCATTTTTTGTGTAGGTCTTTGCTTCTGTTGATGTGGAATCTGACAAATCAAAGGAGAATAAACAAGGGAAGTGAAAGCGATGATTTTAATCTCGTATACTCGTGTAATGAAACCAGGCAAGAAAATGGATGTGACATGTGTGTCAGATTAAAAAACATAAACCACTGGAGGAAACAAAATTGCGAATGAGATTGACGGAGGAATTAAACTAAGCAACGGAGGAGAATGCAGCAAGTTTGAATATTGAGCATTCTTCCTCTGCCATCTTTAACTTAGTAACTGAATTTACTTCATAAATTAAAATATCCATAAATTTTCAAAGCTGTATGTTTTAGTCTCCCCAAATTACTGGGGAGGAAAAATCCTCTTGCATATATTTCTTCTGTGTATCTAAACGTGGAGAAGACATGTGATAACTGTCGGTCAGGTGAAAATGGTGACGGGTCGGGATTAAAATAAATTCCCGTGTAACATCCAATGGGATCAATATAAAACATCAAAATCGTCAAATTTAATGTAGAAAAGAATTCTACAAAAGCGCCCCAGCCTTACGGGGTAATTGAAAAGGTTATTTAACAAAAACAGTTAGAAAACGCAGAAAATTGGGAAACTAGCAGACATTGTTAATCGGTATCCAATATTGAGTATTAACTGGGGACTACAGAAGTCAAATTTGAGACAATTTTTCAATTATTCAATTTACACGATAGTTTATTAATGATTTGCAGATTTCAAATACACCATAATTCACGAATTACTCATGTTATGACCATCTTTAATAAAGACAATAGATATATTTTTTGTAAGGTTTGTAAATGGTTGTGTGTTTGACTAGTGTCTGGCATGCCCGTACTACCATGGAGTAGACAAATAAATACCTAGTTGAAGTGAAAGAAACGGTGAAATAAAAATGGAAAAGTTGAAGATCTATTGGAGTTGACAGTTGAGGTTACGATCCGTAATGGAATGAATGGAGTTGGCAAGAGGGAGATGGTAGCGAAGGAGGAGGTGGTTGCGAGAGGTCAGTGATCCTATGACCGTGCGGGCGTTACGAGCCTCCGTTTATAGAATGCGCCGGGCCACATTCCGCGCGAAGGCGGAAGACCAAGACACCACTCCGCCGCCGCTGCGCCGTGCAGTCTCTGTCTCGATACGCCTAGAGGTAGGACTCGTTTCCTCGCTCTCTTGTCCGTAGGTCGCTCAGAGGATTTAGGGGCCCACGATTAAATTAGGAAGCCAATTTTTTAATACTTTTCCAACATTCAATTTAGTTATCCTGTCGTACTGAGTAGTTCGTAAAAAGGGTATTAAGATACTAAAAATGAATGAATGAATATGACGTCATTGGAGAATGTATAGTTAAAACATTCATTGTATGTCATTGTAGCAAATTTTGATTGATATTTTCTACGCACAATGAATCTGCTTACAATCATAAACTTGAATCGTCCTCGAACGTTCGTAAATCACATCCACAAGTTTAACAGTCCACAAAAACTAATATTATTGTTGATGTTCTAAATTATTCATTTCTATTATATATATATATATATATATATATATATATATATATATATATATATATATATATATATATAT
>NNCF01126212.1:161140-197323 GCA_002313205.1 Laupala kohalensis
TATTTGAACTTCTCCTTAGACAGGCTGGATGCGTGAGTATCGACAATGTTTCCGTCGTGACGGATAAGGAGGGCGTTCAAAATAAGTAATTTTTTTATACAGTACGCGTAAATAATGTCATAATATTTTACATTCCTTAATTTAACCTTGGGTCACCGAATTGTTTAATTCGCCACTGTCTTAGGGTCTTTTGATCGAGATTGATGGAATGGTTCCTTGCTTGCTTTCAGAGAGTAAATTGTTTATATAATATCATATGATAGATACGATACTAGAGACCATCCCCTTCGGAATATTTCGTATTCATCACGAGTACAACATATATCTGAATAAAATATTGTGATTAGTTAACTAATTTGCAACGTGAAAAAAGCAAATTATAAGTATTGAAACAAATAAGATAAAATTAACATCAATTATGTTTTTGTGAGAATTCTGTTCCCCCTCCAATAAACAAATAAATAAATTTGTGACTGCAGCGTCAGTGGCAGAAATATTGGTAAAGAGATGAGGGGGTCCCCATCACAAAGGTTGCAAAAATAATTATTTTATGAAACCCGTAAAATATGTGTAATAATATTATTAGTGACTATAAGACACAACTAAAATTTATTACAAATGCTACTTATAAATGTAAATCTGACAAATTTCCTTTCGTTCTTTCTTATTACGATTTTTGCTAATGTTCACTACCGATCGATGTTATTTTGCAAATTAAATAAAATAATATTATTTTGACGAGTGATGGGTGAATTTTTTTTCTTTTATGTTCGACGAGAGGTTATCGAAGATTTCCAGCTTACCATATCCACCAAATTATTAAGGGTTCGCTTAGGGAAGCAACGTAACTACTGCGAGGTCATGTAGATTGGTCAGAGTGAACGATTTATTTAGGAGTACACTACTGCTTCCCAGAAATCAAGTCGAATTATGACGGTCACTCATCAAATATGACACCACCATGTATGGCATTTCTGTACATTACTACTGCTTTGAACGTATTCTGGCTGACACTGGGTGCTAAAGTCAATCTCAGCAATAAACATAAATCAATTTTCGAATAAAATTATGGTATAAGTAGTAGTAATCAAAACACTTTAGTTACAATTACAATAATGGTATAAGTATAAATAGGCTATTCATTATGTGGTAATTCTTTTAGATGTTTTAAAATATTTAGGGGATAGTACATTACTGTTGTGATATAATTGGAATGCGCAACAATATCCAGAAAAAATTGAATTGACTCACTCTTCTTTCGTTTATCAACAAATGCAATTTTTCTCCTTAACCAGATGAAACTTTCCATACTCTCCGTGAGTTCTAGTATAGTTTCTGTGGATCGCTGTCTCGTGTTTCTGATCCTTTTATGTAATCTAAAATTGTTGAATAAAAAACCAAACAAATTATCTTTGTATATTTTAAATTAAAATATTTCTTTTTTATAATGTACTTAAAATAATAAAATCGAGACATTGGAGAAAACCATTAACAATCCTATTTGTGGCAATTCTGTGCTGAAAACAAACGAACCGCTACCACTATGTTTTCGATATTCACGAAATCGCACGAAATCCGATTAAATGCTTAAAACTTAATTCAGATTTATCGACGTACGGACACAGATGTAGCCACTTCGGTGAAATCGAGGTTTGGTTTAATCGATGGCTTATAGGAAAGGTAATATTCGTATAAATATTTTTTTTCTGTTACAATTTTGCCATTCAACTACCAATCTATAATTAGTTTTCAACTTATCACTATAACACTATTTATCGATTTACTGTTCTGTTACATGAGTATTGTAATGGTAGTCGTTAAGTGCTTCGTACGTAGATTAACTACCTGAACTGAAGTAATTGTTGTTTTTTAATATTGACATGAGTATTTTTTTTCTTGGAACTTTGGGGCTCGTCAAGGTCATTAGAACCCTTTCGAGTATGTTATTACTGACTATTTTTATGTCAATAATTAGTTCATGTGCCGAAAAAACGTGAAAATTGTAAAAATAGAAAAATTCATTACATTGATACTTTGTTTCAAGTAATTGTTTTTCTGTTCAGAAATACGTGTGTGATCATAATGGAATTAGGTGAGTGAGAATTTTTATGCAATGATGTTTGGAATATTTTGCGCAGTTTTAATCAAAATTAGTAGCCATTAATTTACAACCGTAGTAACTCTTGAGCTAAATATTGACTGATCAGAAGTGGAGTGGTGATATTCGCATGGTATGCTCCAACGAATCTATTATGTTTACATGAAACTCATGGGATGTGTGCAGAACGTTGAGACGTGCAGATGCGCAAACATATTGAGAGATGAGTCTACATACCTTGAGAGGAGAGTTAGGTAGGAGGCGTCGCAGTTCAACTGGAAATGATGGTTTCTAGGAGATGCACTGAGCATTGAATGATGGAATGTGAGCGAAAGCTCGTAAATGGTTCTGGGAACGTGGAACTAAGCCACTGGCGAAGACAAGAGACGTTAATCTACGAGTTATCGATTTGTCTCCTGAGTAAAGAACAAGAATGTGTAGGGAGAGAAGTGAGGTCAAGACAATACACCTAACACGCACCTCCAAGTTATAAAGTTATTAAATGATAAGTCACTTATCCATATAATATCAAAGTATTGTATTAATCATTCTACAATTGGAGACACACAGGATGTCTTAACGAAAGAAATATCGTCTCAACGAGGTCGACTCCACAAAAGTTGTCCGTATATTTTACATGAAGATCTAGACCAGTGAATATGGCAGGATAAAGTTACAACGTTAATCTAAATAAAATAGAAGTTTAAATAAAAATCTAAAACCCTACAACAAAAATCTAAAAGTTAAAAAGAAACTAAAATTAGGCTACAAAAAGATATAAACTAGTAACAAAAAATTAAAAATTGGTTAAAATGTTAATATCTGTATTAAATAATTTAAAAAAACATAAACACAAAATATTATGAAAGTCAAAACCCTGATTTAGTAATAAAGGCCTTTTATTTAAGAAATACGAGTAGTCGTGGAGAACATCGTCGCACAGTGGTTCAGGATCCCCAAAAGCTGGCCACAGAGAAAAAAAATTATTTTTTTATTTGTAATGATGTGTAGGATGAAGTGATGTTTCGGGGACCAGAAATCAATGTTGGTTTTTGATGTGCACAGAGTTAATAGAAAAAGTGGATGTCGCGTAGGGAACAAATGCAACGTATGTGATTAACGAAAACGATAGTTCTCTTTAGATTCGTTTAAAATGTGTGATATTCGTTCGATTTCAAGTCGGAAAAAAGGAATTAATCTTAAAATAGCATAGGCAATCGGGATGTAAATTTCAAAATATCAAAATCGCCTGCAAATAGTGACGATTTACAACAATTTAGAACCGAAATAATGAATTTCAAGAATGTATTTTACTTTCAAATACACGAAAGTAAAAAGTTCTGCAGAGATCTGCTTTGTTATTAACATGGAGAGTAGATCATAGTATTACAAAAGTTATTGCCAATTTCCAGCTGCGACCACAAGCGACCCCGAAAGTTATGAATTAAAAACGTGAAACGTACGCTTCATTATCAGCAAGTTTGCGGTGCTATTCATCCGTTCTTAATGTCTTTGCTCGTGTAAAACATATGTAGATGCTTACAACGTTTTTTTATGTTCTGGAAGGTTCTCAACATATTTTAAAATAAGAAAAAAATATTAATATTTGGCAAGAAAATTGCTAATAATATTGGTATGTCAAGAGTTGTATAGACTCTTATAATGAGTATTTTTATATTAATTAGCAATAATAATGAATAATGGATACATTGTTTAGATGATATACCTAATATTCATTAAACCATTGCCAATTCATTCGTTCTTAGATGAAACATTTTTCTCTTCTTCGCAACGGTGCGTTGACAAGAATATGACGACCGCTCAATATGTCAGGCAGTTTCTTTTCCTTCCTTCACTTTCCCATGAAATTCCAGGTCATTGTGATTACAAATATTTGTCTTTATACACATTATGAGTAAACTATATTGATATGTGATGTCGTGTATGGAGAAAAGGGCTACACAGCCATCAAGCTTATAATTGATAAATAGAGCGAATAGATATAAAACAGAGAAAGATACTATTCCTAAAATAATTATCTAGTGCCTTTAGTTTAGGAATCATGAATACCTTTCGTTTCCACTCCTTTTTTCTCTTAAGCAATAGTGGCATTATCAATACGAAGGAGACACAGTTCTTGTCTCCTTGTAGAAACCAGTCATCAGTTGACCGTTTTCCCATCCGCTCCCATGTCGTGTGAGCCTCCAATACGCCAAAAGAGGAGTGAAAAGCGATTACTTGTGACTTGCGAGGGATGTCATGGTTATTTTTCGGTCTCACCTCTCCCATCTCCTGGGCATTGTGCTGCGTTTATCAGCACAGTTAGTTCCTCTTTCACTGTGGATCCCGTTCCTTTCTAAGTCTGAGTTCGACTCATCCTTATGTAAGGATGAGAATTTGACTGGTATCAGTTGCAACAATGGGTTACGGTGCTACCAGTGTAACGTGTTGTAGTGAAGGTGGTGCGTTCAGTGTTCGGCCCAATTTCTTTTATTCATATACATAGTGAACGATTTGAAATTTATGTACTATAACACTTACTGCACTTATTTTAAAACATGCCTCCACTCCTCATGTCTCACCTCATGTCCTCCTCCACAATCGTCATTTGCAGCTATGATGTAATGTCTGTCAAAATTTACTGAATTAACTGTACTTTATCAATCGTTTTCGTTAGAAAAAACTAGTAGTTTTACAAAAATATTTTTGTCAATTTTGTCAGCAGTAATTGCCTAAAAACGACAATCAATAACATTATAACCTTTCAAATAATTTGTTTCATTCTGTAAATAATTTTGCTAAAAGTAATATTTTCTTTCAAAAATAGCTGACAAAATAAAACAATATTTCATTTAAATATTGTTTCGAATCTAGCAGCTGCAAGGAAATATTAATTATTATTTTAAAGCCTGTAATGCAAATATATTGAAAACTCTTTTAAAATAGTGCAAAAAAGTAATGTTCTTTATCTATTGTTTAAAACTAAATCATTTTTAGATAATGCAGAGCACGAATTCGTAATCAGCGAGCCAAAAAACTGTAGAATACCGAATTTGATGCAAATTGGATAACTTTTTCATTCTATGTCCAGCTTTTCGGTATCCTGAACCACTGTGCGTCGTTTAAATTTCATGAATTGAGTGGGGCTTACATAATATTATGTTTTTGTGCTTTCTTCATGTTTTTAAAATTATTAAGAATTTTTTTAAACATTTTTAATGAAGGTTTTAACTTTCATAAAGGTATTTGTTTACATCTTTGTGCTCAATTTCAGTTTTTGGTTTTAGGTAGTAGGGTTTTAGTCCTTTATTTAAAATTTTATTTTATAATATGTACTTGTTTACATCTTCTGCTAGCTTATACAATGTGCAAATTATTCAACAAAAAGTGTAACGTAGATAGAGGGGTGTTAGTTCTAGAGGTGCGCAACCTCCTATCGACATTCAAGATTTTCTTTCGATTTGTCGCGTTAAAAAATTGTGTGTTAAAAGATTGTTAATTTAAAACTTTTGTGGATACGGTTCTCACCATAAATATTATTTTGTTGATTGTTTCTTTCATTCACAATATAGTACACGCCCCTCTGTTAGTACAACAATATAGTACAACTGTATGCCTGGGGATTTAGAGGACGTCTTCCTCTGATGCTCATGTCCTTTTTGGATCAACGTTTTTTCCGCTATAGAATTGGAAAAGACACCTCGGATCTCCTTCTTCAAGAGAACGGTGTTCCTCAGGGCTCAGTCTTGAGTGTCACCTTATTTGCAGTGGCCATAAACAGCATAACGTCTGCTGTAAAGAATCCTGTTTTACACTCTCTTTTTGTCGATGACTTTGCTATCTTCTGTTCATCACAGAGTGTCACAGGTGCGGAGCGACAAATCCAACTCGTCCTCAATAGATTATACCACTGGTCGAAAACGACAGGTTTTCGTTTCTCTGCNCTGGCAGAACCTCACCTCGCCCTGGGGAACAACGTTCTCAAATTCTATCCTTTTGTGAAATTCATAGGTCTGATCTTTGATCAGATATTGAATTGGATTGAACATCTAACAGACCTAAGAGCAAGAACATTAAAATCTCTGAATTTATTGAAGTGCCTGAGTAGCAGGGAATGGGGCGCTGATCGCTACTCCCTGCACCAGTTTTATCGAGCATTCATAAGATCTCGGCTCGATTATGGCNTGGATCCCGTTCCTTTCTAAGTCTGAGTTCGACTCATCCTTATGTAAGGATGAGAATTCGACTGGTATCAGTTGCAACGATGGGTTAGTGTAGTTCAGATTATTTTAAATGTTATATACGGTGCTACCAGTGTAACGTGTTGTAGTGAAGGTGGTGCGTTCAGTGTTCGGCCCAATTTCTTTTATTCATATACATAGTGAACGATTTGAAATTTATGTACTATAACACTTACTGCACTTATTTTAAAACATGCCTCCACTCCTCATGTCTCACCTCATGTCCTCCTCCACAATCGTCATTTGCAGCTATGATGTAATGTCTGTCAAAATTTACTGAATTAACTGTACTTTATCAATCGTTTTCGTTAGAAAAAACTAGTAGTTTTACAAAAATATTTTTGTCAATTTTGTCAGCAGTAATTGCCTAAAAACGACAATCAATAACATTATAACCTTTCAAATAATTTGTTTCATTCTGTAAATAATTTTGCTAAAAGTAATATTTTCTTTCAAAAATAGCTGACAAAATAAAACAATATTTCATTTAAATATTGTTTCGAATCTAGCAGCTGCAAGGAAATATTAATTATTATTTTAAAGCCTGTAATGCAAATATATTGAAAACTCTTTTAAAATAGTGCAAAAAAGTAATGTTCTTTATCTATTGTTTAAAACTAAATCATTTTTAGATAATGCAGAGCACGAATTCGTAATCAGCGAGCCAAAAAACTGTAGAATACCGAATTTGATGCAAATTGGATAACTTTTTCATTCTATGTCCAGCTTTTCGGTATCCTGAACCACTGTGCGTCGTTTAAATTTCATGAATTGAGTGGGGCTTACATAATATTATGTTTTTGTGCTTTCTTCATGTTTTTAAAATTATTAAGAATTTTTTTAAACATTTTTAATGAAGGTTTTAACTTTCATAAAGGTATTTGTTTACATCTTTGTGCTCAATTTCAGTTTTTGGTTTTAGGTAGTAGGGTTTTAGTCCTTTATTTAAAATTTTATTTTATAATATGTACTTGTTTACATCTTCTGCTAGCTTATACAATGTGCAAATTATTCAACAAAAAGTGTAACGTAGATAGAGGGGTGTTAGTTCTAGAGGTGCGCAACCTCCTATCGACATTCAAGATTTTCTTTCGATTTGTCGCGTTAAAAAATTGTGTGTTAAAAGATTGTTAATTTAAAACTTTTGTGGATACGGTTCTCACCATAAATATTATTTTGTTGATTGTTTCTTTCATTTCAATATAGTACACGCCCCTCTGTTAGCTCAGGGTTAGCATGCTTGCTTGCCAATGAGTCACTCCGGGTTTAATTTCCGACAGGACCAGAAAATTATTGGTGGCTTTTCACATCGTGTATTGCATTTACCTGTGACAATTGTAAAGAGTACCATCGTTTTCCTATTAATTTTATATCCCATCTTAGGCCGATTTGTCTTCTTCCGGTTCAAGGAAAGATCCTTGAAAAAATTTGCACCGAAATAATTTCGAAATACGTTGAGTCACACAATCTTCTATCTCAGAGCCAGTATGGTTTCAGACCTGGGCGCAGGACGGACGACGCAATAGCATCCTGCTGGGTTCGATAGAGGACTGCCAGACACGTACCACGTGATCTTCGCGGACATACAGTGGGCATCTTCAGGCGAATGAGAGAACTGAAGATTGACTCGTTTATATACCAGCTGTACAGTAACTACCTGTCAGAAAGAGAAGTTTCTTTCCCAGTGGGAGAAACGTCATACTCCAAATTCCTGACCAGAGGTTGCCGCAAGGATCCAACAGTGGGCCGGTACTCTGAAACCTCATCATCGACGAAGTCCTACAAGACCTAGAAGATGCGGGGGCCAGGGTGACGGCGTACGCGGGTGACTTAGCCATCACTGTTGGTGGCGACAGTTGAAAACAACTGGAGGTAGAGACGCAAAAGCTCCTGGATATTGTTCTACGGTGGTGCGAGAGGGCGAAGATGACTGTCTTCCAAGAAAACAGTTTATGATGTTTGGGCAGCAACTCAACTCGGAGAGGCAACCTATCATTAAGATCGGTAATACAAAGCTACGCAGCAGCGACGAGGTCAGATACTTGGGCGTGAATCTGACAACAAGCTGTCATTTCTTCCTCAAGTTAGGAAAGTCACTGTGAAGGGTCGCAGGCTATTCTTTAAGCTGAGAAGGATCTGCAAAGCTGTGTAAAATATACCCTCAGACACACTCCAGAAGATCTATCGAGGTGCGTTTCTGCCAATAGTTACCTATGTGGCATCCGCCTTGTGGCACAGAGTCAATCACTCACACGTAAAACGTGCGCTTCTTTCTGCCCAATGGGGACCAATGCAAGGAATCGCTCGAGCGTCAAGACTAACAGTGACGGGGGCACTTCAGGTATTCAGCGGTTGCATGCCACTGGACCTTGAAGTCCGCCTCCGAAGCAACCTGTACCATCTCCGCAAGGGGAAACAGATTGTCATTGGCGCCGAGCCTTACAACAAGGAAACCAAAGGGGCGAAGGGTAAAATACGAGCCGTGCTGGAGAAGGGATGGCAAGCCCGATGGAATGACGATGAATACGGGAGGGATAACTTTAGGTTCATTCCGAATATGGAATTTGTCCGGAGACATGCGTGGTTCAAGCCAAGTCCGGTGATGGTGAGAACCATCACTGGGTACGGCTCGTACAACGCAAAAAGGTATGATTGTGGTTTGATAAAATCACCCCATTGTAGATGCGACCACTCAACATCGGAAACGGTGGATCATGACTTAACGGAGTGCCCCTTTTACCTAGAGGAGCGCTCTGACTACCTCACAGGGTGGAATAGGAAGCTAACTGGCGAGGATCTAAGCAGTCTGATCGGCACAGCGCGAGAGCTCCACAATCTCGACGCCTTGATGACTGTGATGGAAGACAAAAGGAAGCTGATCTATGACACCTAGGAATTGACAGGAGTGACGCGTCCTCAGTTTCATGATTACGTGGACAAATACACAGTCAATTTCTTCAAAAACCGGGACATAAGATAAAAGTTGTAAATATTATTATATAATATAACCATAAGATATGGCTCCAAATGATATTGTGAGACCGTTAAGTCCTGGTAAGTATTTCATTAATGAACTAAGAGACGGGATGTGTCAAACACGAAAATACACATGAACAAATACAATTATATAATACTCCTAGTATTACTAACTCTTACTATTACTAATTACTCCTAACACCTCCACGTAGACCCAGTTGTTGTTTAATCCAGCTAAGCGGTCCACCTGCTAACAATAATCCTGCGAAAATAAAATAATTATATTTCATCATAATGTCCAATCCCTTTCAAACAAATTGACAGACATTGAAATTCTGGTACACGAAAATCGATTCGATTTGCTATGCCTCACAGAGCATTGGCTTTCAACTAACAACATCAACGATACTGCTATTTCTAATTATTATTTAGCAAGTTCTTACTGTCGGCAAAATTTTAAAGGCAAAAATCCCCACGGAGGTACGTGTATCTACGTTCGTAATGATATTTTATCTTCTCCACTGNTCTCGTCTTGTCAGGCGCCGTTCATATCTAGTTGCGAGCCATGTGACCGGCAATCTGCCGCACGAGTGGGAAAATTGCGTTTGTCGGCAGCGGAGACGACGAGTGTGGGGGGTGTAGGAGAAGACGTGGACCGACTCGCAATTGGCTGCTTGGGGGACGCCGTTTTCAGAACCCTCATACTACCCTCTACGGACGCTGTCACTTGAGCAGAGGAGGGGTGGACGGGTACCTACACTCTACTTGTTTACACGACGTAAAACATGAGTCGAAAATTTTAATCTGTACTAGTAACTAGTATTGAAAAGAGGAATATGCGATCAAAATGTTGAAAACTATGTATATGAAAAACTGAAAACTTTCATTTTTCTGTAGTTTTCTTCATTTCCACTAAGTTCCACTCAGTACACATTACTAATTATTTATTTAAAGTATCCTCTTGGTTAATGTGTTTTCAGTATTTAATTTATAAATTGTAATTAATCGACTGTCACGTGTGATCAGGATTGTAACTTTTATTTTTCACACGATTAACTATTTTTTTTCATATTTCTTGCCATAAATTCCACGCTCAAACTAACATTTCAGCAGAGTGACATCGTTATATTTTAATATTTAAATTCCCAGTGTAATCAGTATATGGAGTAAATACTAATTGGAAACGAAAAATGGAAACATACGAAGCTGTATTCGGCATTTTTATTGTTATACATAAGCGGAACCTGATTTTCCACGGATTCATATTTAATATTGTGAGCTTAAAATCGCAGCTTATGAATAGTCACTTTCTATGGAAGCACAAATTCGAGCATCTAGAATTTTTATTTCGAAGAAGTTCTACATGTTTTCACTTTCTCCGCAGTCATGAAGCCGCTCATTAAGGGATGTCACTTGACAGGTACTCAGTCGCTTTTTGCCCATTCTAAAATACCAACCTTCTCAGCTAGCGCATACCTTATATGGCGACTTTATAGTTGGCGTATATGGCGACAGTAGTTTCGCGACTCCTTTTCTCGCTAGTCTAGTCTCTTATCGACATTCAATTTTCATATTTGTTCCTCATAATTAATATACTGGTTTCTAATAATTTTTCTACATCCGCCATTCGCCATTACGGACTCTCAATGAATTACGTAGTTCAGGGAGGGAGGTTCAAAGCTAGCATTTTAAGAGGATTCAATTCATGATATGAATAATCTCCTTACGAATATTATGAAATAGCCTAAATTTTGAAACATAAAAGAGTTCACCAAAATAAATTTAATTTTTTGGATAAGACATTTTTTATTCACAAGAAGGATAAAGGCAAGAAAACATACGCAATTCTGTAAGGAAGAGTAAGCCATGCGCTCTGGTCGCATTACGAGGGGAAAAAGTATTAATCGTCTCATTTTGCTTCTCATAATTTATGCCCAATCCCGTTGTGACTTGGCCTTGTATAATTGTAAGTGCTTTCCATGAATCATCAGATTACCCAATCATATAAACTTATTTCGGAGTCCCAGACTTCTCGCCAATAACTTACTGACGCTAACATTCAAGTTATTTGTCCTTACAATATTTTTAATTTTTTCATTGTTTAATTTGTGTTGTTGATTGATACGTAAAAAAAGACTGGTATTTTCAGCTGGTAAATACTTTCATTACTTCAGTATAATTATAATAATTTTCGAGCGGAGCTCGGCTTCCGGACCTCTTGGCCTCCGGGATGCGATGATAATGATGAATTAAAGAACATATCACGGTGTCTCAACCGCCCCCCCCTCCCCAACTCCACCCGTTCGGTGAAACATGTACATCTTTCCTTTCGGAGGAAGCCTACTAAAAATAAGTAAATTTATGTCAAAAAAAAAGAAGTTACAAACTGTGTATGACAATAAACTACTTTAATTTCCGGAAGCAAGCAAGGGACCACCCCATCAACTCCGATCAAAGACCCTAAGGGAGAGGCGGATTTAACGTTTCAGCACACTCCTAACAATAAAAATAGTTCGTTACGTGTTATAAAATCAACATAATATCAACAAATTTGTATATAATAAAACAAAAATGTTCTTTCACAAGTACGAGTTATTCAAACTATAAATTATTCGGAAAGTATTTTTTTATGAATCGTAACTATTAAATAACACTAAATTCGAAATTTATTGTTTCAATGCCATCCCTAGGCAAGAGCCTAGCGATTCTGTGTAAAATAAACCGAGTCTACCCGAAGAAAAACCGGAGGAAAACACGCGGAGCAGGATGATACTATTTTGACATACCCCCATCACATGAACATCCCTTGAGCGACGTAGTGAGCTATTCACTCGCGCCCTCAAGAGCCAACCCATCGATCGGTCGCGCCACGTGTCGCCTCTCATGAACACGTGTGCGATGAGGTACTGACGACAAGTGGAGTGTGCGGGTGAGATATACTGCAGCAGTGGTTGCTACGAGAGAGGAAGTATGGTCCCCGACACCTTCAACTCATCAAGCAAGTCCACTGCACGTCGGGGAACGTACGGTCTCAAGGGAGCCTGTGGATGGACTGATTCAAGTCCCTTTGGCATCAACACCTTTCTCTGGAGAGGTTTTATTGACACGTCCTATACGTGATGCCGCCAGTATTTGTGTATTTGCCAACACTGCCAAGTGTAGATGTGCTATTTGACTATATTTGCTCTATAGTGGCAAATACGTAAAATCGCGAACACCCGAATTATGTCTGTGATCCAGTGTCCGCTCCATCAGCAGCAACGAGGACGTTCACTTTCTGAAGACTTCACTTTTCAGAGTAAACAGGACTTACATCCTGCTTCGAACTATTTGGATGCATTACATCGAAAACATTTTATTCAAATTTCTGTTATTGTAAATTTTAGAAAGTAAGATGTGAGAACTAATGTGAACAAAGAGATTTAGAGAAACCTTTGTAATTTGTATAAATACTCCAAGAATTTGTAACAGATGACACTTCAAGTCCTGACTTCAATTCATCCTTCTACTGTACATATGTGAAATAAATGTGTATTCAAGTAATCTTCGAGTGTTTTCATTGCCTCTGGCGAGTAGCAGAACGTAACTCCCATATCTGTCCTCTAGCAAACATTCGCGTGAACCGTCCACACTTGGTTAGCCACTCTAGAGCGCGGGCGATCGAAACTTGTAGATTTTCTGGTTCTTTAACCTATTCTTTTGACCTTTCTTATTCTCTATTTTTATAAGAATGGACAATATTTCTTTCAACGAAACTTTTTAAGAACAACGAAAATTTTTGGACTGAACAACGAAACACTTTTANTATTTTTATAAGAATGGACAATATTTCTTTCAACGAAACGTTTTAAGAACAACGAAAATTTTTGGACTGAACAACGAAACACTTTTAAGAATTCTTGTATTATATCAAATGAATACTCCCATTTGGGCATATGAATTATCATCATCCACCAGCGCCTTGTTCGCCATGGTATTTTTAACTTTATATTTACGCAACGTTTATTAATATGAATTATATAAAAAACGTGCTACTCCCGCTGTCAATACGTCCATCATTGTTACAAGCAAACATATTTTGCATCATTGCGTGATTAGCTTGTTCAGTCCATGTGTGGATGGAATTTTTCTGAATATACGCCAAATATGCTAAATAAGCTACACAAATACTGCAACACCAAGTGAAGTGCCAGTATAATGTCTTCCATGGCTTAATAAAGACTTCGCTCCCTACGCACTACGGACGGGTAGAGCGCGTGTTCGATTCCTTGTTCTGCCGAACTGAATGAGGTTTTAAGCTAGTTTTCCCTCACCTACTCCAGACCATTTTCGATTCGGTACCAAGCATTTCCTGGCAACCCAACATCTCTGCTTCCCAAATCCATCGGTTAGTCGGGAGAGAAGGTGAATGGCCTAAACGTCGCCACATGGTAAAATAAGACATGTTTCCTTTGGTCTCTTCAGATTCAAATTTTCTTTTATTGAGTCATTTTACGAGAATTTGTTGAAGTGAAGGAAGAAGTGGATACATAATTGATGGTGGCTCATATTTTGAGGCACTGCAGAGCATCGCGAAAAAAATTATAATCTTATGTGGAGATTAAATTTCTATCGAGTTTGAAACTCCTTGTCATTAACTAAAAAGGTATAGTAAATGTATATTTGTATCGAAAATCCAAAACATTAAAGCATAACGTGACGATAGAGATGATTTTTTTAATATGATGCTTTATTTTGTATTTGTTCCATTAATACATTTTATAATGTATATTTTTAATGTCTTTGCTAGAATTACCTAAATCAAAACTGCAATGATTTGTCCGATTGTTTTGTTTACCACATGGTATTTCGTGGTTCTTGAAGTTTGTTTCATTTCACGGGAGCCTCATGGATTATAACTCAGTGTAAAGTGGATAATTCACGGTTGTGCTTCGTATGCATGATACCATTCATTTATTACGCAAAAAACGAACTATTTGTACTTAAGAATATTTTTGCAACCTAACACTGAACGTGTTCTTGACATTTCTAATATTGATCATTTTCAGCTGTCTTGACATTCATTTCCGTGAGGTCTATAATTTCTTTGAAGAAATTACTGTTTCGTGGTTTATTTTCACTGGATGCTAATTTCGTTTTGAATTCGTCTTGCACCATCGTTTGCACATATGACGAGCTGCTTCTCTTAGAAGAGCTACAAACCCAACTGTGTGCTATGTATACAAAGAGTCGCGGGTTAGACAACCGGCATCCTTCCTCAATATCTTTCTACAAACAACTGGCATCATCACAGACAAAGTCGTCATCATAGTAAACATCTCCAAATCTCCACCAACGTCATCATGAACACTATTTCCTTAACTCCTACCGCACATACTGATCAAAACACACACAGTCAATTTATAGAGTTATTATTTAAGGAAAAAATTTCTGGGGACAAATTTGTGACAGGAAAAAGAACAAAATAGTTCATTTAAATATATCAGAAATCGCGTATTTTCAGGAGTTTTATTGCAAACTGTCTATTTCCGAATATATATTGACTTTTTTGGTTCTCTCCCTATGGGGAGAGAAACCCAACCCCATGAAGTTTATATTCACCATGTACCACCACGGTTTCCGTATACTCGTATAAGCCTAAGAAACGTGTTCAGATTTTACCTAGCCAACGTAACGGTCGATTTTTTTAAATTTTATCTTTCATCAAGATAAACGTTCAAAAAATTCTGAGCGTAAATAGAATTATCAAAATTCGTTATATTATTATTATTATTACAGCACATTACTACATTAATACATTCCTGTTTATTTTCCGTTGTCACTTCCCCCTAATCATGGGTCACCCCTCTTGTTATTTACGACTTGGATATTTTTATGTTTGTAATTGTATGTATGTTTCTTTGCCCTAAAGATGGCCAAAATTAGAGGACAGTTCTAATCCTGGTAAGATAAAATTTGGACAATTTTATTAGCCTGAAAATCCAATTCCATGAATGTGTAATAAAACTCGAAAAAATTAAGTGCCACTTGTTGACCTAGCTATTTGCAAATTGTGTCATGAGCTGCTAAGTTTGGCAAATAATTTCTGCATTCTTTCATAAGCTTCAAATATTGTAATGTTCAATGTAAAATTTAAAAAAAAGTTTCGTTATTTGCATAACCTAAGCCAAAAGCATGCATTTTGAACGTAAATTAGTCATCTAATCATTCGTATCGTATTGTCATGGCAAGCAGGTAGGCACGTACTCACGAAATCTTGTTTGGACCAAGACTTCGCTTTGTGTAGCAACCATTCACTGACCTGTCACTGCATTTGTGAAAGTTATATCAATCCACAAATGTACTCCTCGCTGAAAATAGAAAAATTGCTAGTCAGCTAATATGACGATCCAAATCTGCTCTTCATTAAAGTATATAAGCGTCCGGTCTCATTCACTTCCCATTAAAGTAAAGTAATCTTTTAAATGACTTTGTTCAGCTGCCATCTCGGTACCAGGATGTTGTAGAACTATGATTCAAATGTTCTCTTTTCTTCTATAAATTTACCCGAGAAAATGATCTGGTGCGAGTCAAAAATTTTATCGTGGTGTGAAATTTAAAATACCTGATAAACATTTTGTATGTGAGAACCCTTGGTTCGGGTGTGAGATTCAAATCCAAAGGAAGGATAGGATTTCTCCAAACAACTGGATATATGACATTCTAACCTTTCAGTTCGGATGCTATAAGATTGACATGTCTCATCCCTGAGATGTGATATTATATCCCAAATTTTTCAGAAATCTTTTCCTTCCTCTAGATTTGGATTTCACATCCAAACTTGTTTTCTCAGTTCTTTTAACTGCAGTTTGTGCAGATTGGTTACAGCTAGCACCCAGTTCAGTTCCGAAAATTTCTAAAATATGTCAAGAGCTAATAAGGATAGGACTATTACATGGGTGGCAGATTCTATTGGTATATGTTTCTTCCTGTACGGGATATTAGGCCTCGATATAAATGGTGTTCAATTGTGAAAAATGATCTGGTGTAGCTGTCAAAATCACTGCGAAGTCAAAGAAGGGGTTGTTTGGATTCGATTACCGCTTTGTCACCATATTTACTTGGCCATCTTCTGCGAGGACTATGCTTGCGCCATGAACGTTGTTGAGGCGGAGTGGGTCCACTCGAAAGGTGCAGCGAAAGGCAGACGACGCGCAAAATGCCCACTACAAGCGACTTTCTGTCCGCACGCAACCGGCGTTTCCTAAACGTCAAGACGAGGGATGAAGGAACAGGAACAGTGAATCCAGTTGCAGTGAGGAGTGTGGATTGAGACAGCGTTCTGGTTGTTCGGAGAAACACTAGTATTATATGTGAGGGGCAGAGCATCCAGTCTTCTGAGGGAAGAGTGTGAAGTGAGGAAAAAATTGCGTCAGTGAGAGCTCAAAATAGCGTACTCGGCCCTCTCCTATCTTCAACACATGCCAACAATTTTCCCCAAAACGTTACGTCAAGAATTCGACGATTGGTAAATTATAGGTCATGTATCAATAGAGAGCGAGACGACGTACATGCTATCGAAGTGTAATTGTCCTCCATGTGGTCATACACAGGTTGTAAATGATTAGAAAATAAATTACTTATCTTTTTATCATTAACCCACAACTACCGGGGTAATTTATGCCTTTGGAGACATATACCTTGTATTTTCATCGTGATCCACAATTCTACTTTAGTTGTAGACAGACTTCTGTTGATATAGTGACCAAAACCATAATAGAGAAATATTACTTGAACAAAAATAATACTACTCACCTAAACAACTTTGCTTTGTTACGTTGCAGAGACATTACTTCCGTTTTAATTACGCATCCAACGCTCATTTTCCTTGAGTAGTTCGAACTTATTTATTGTTCCTGTAAACATTTTTTGTACATTATCATGAAAGGTATAGATTGGAATAATAAAAAAATTCGACAAACCGTATGGCTAGGTTTCGTTGTATGTGCACCCACCCTAGGGAAATACCAATTTTAGTATCATATATTTGTGTTTATGAGTAAACGCGAAAAGTTGAGATCTTTTTTCTCTGATTCACTAAATCAATCAATCAAAAATCGTAACTTAATTGTTATTGTCAAATCTTGAGAACAATTACTTCGGCAACGCTTTCCGTAACTAGTGATATAAAAGAAAACAAATCTTGTTTTTTGTTAAAGTAACATAAAAAATAAGACAAAAAACAAAACAATAAATATATATTGAATATTTCATTTATTTTTTATTTATTCATTTCTTTAACTTTATTTTATTCTTTTCATTTCTTATTTAATATACATTCATTTCTGGCAGTTTTTTTTCCTTTTTATGTAGCCTTCAGAAACAAATACTTACTGAAACTAACTATTTATTCATTTCATTTCTTGAAACTACTAGTTGCTCTCTAATTTTCACATGAACTTCTGACGAACGAGGATGTTTCCTTTAAAATCTATTTGAAATATTATTAGCTTTGTAATAATTCGCTGTAGCTTTTGTAACCATATTTCCTCCGAAGTTCAGAATCGTGGAAGAAAATGTTGGATTCGTTCTCAAAACAAAAATGTTTTTCTTCTTTCATTGCGGCCCCCAAGATCTCTGTACAAAATATTTTTCTCTGAACTTTAGATAAAAAAACTTTCTTCTTCTTAGACAATCTTTTGGTGTTCGTGTAATATATCAAAACTTACATTTCGTTTTACTAGAAAAATAGCTGTGTGGTCAAGGCATTACTACGTTCATGGTTCATTCGAATTGCGTTTCATTTAAACTCTATATTTTGCAAGATGTATTAAACAAACATTGACTTAAAAACAATAAATGCCACTCACGAAACAGAAACAGAGGCAAAAGCAGCAAACTTGTTTGGGGGAGAGATAACATGAATCATATATGTGATAACTTTCGCTTCTGCTTTAACAACTACACCACCCGTGTACGGTTGTGCATATATATATGAACAATGGATCATCGTGTTTGCTCTCTCCACTTACACTCCAAATAAATCTTAGTGCATGTAAAGGAGAATATGTGCTTTTGTACATTGATACCCGACTTCAACGGAGACGAATACAGAGCGGGTATCTCGCTGCTTTAAAAATAATGTTAGAGGCTAAAACTGTAGAATTAAGTGTAGAAGCCAAAAAGTACGAAAATTAAAAAAAGAAGTTTTATTAAGTTGCTTCTTGTTGACAGGAATATTTCATTACTAACACTAGATTTTATAAGCACTAACTTGTCAGCATTTTGAAAACTAACGTCATCCTCGGGGCTTCAAAACAATACAGAAATCTTGGATAGCACCCTTGTAGTTAGAATATTTATCTCCAGAGTTTTTGTACGTGTTTTTTTGCACCAATAATTCCGAATTCTCTCACGAAGTGTTTGAGANATGGCTAGGTTTCGTTGTATGTGCACCCACCCTAGGGAAATACCAATTTTAGTATCATATATTTGTGTTTATGAGTAAACGCGAAAAGTTGAGATCTTTTTTCTCTGATTCACTAAATCAATCAATCAATCAAAAATCGTAACTTAATTGTTATTGTCAAATCTTGAGAACAATTACTTCGGCAACGCTTTCCGTAACTAGTGATATAAAAGAAAACAAATCTTGTTTTTTGTTAAAGTAACATAAAAAATAAGACAAAAAACAAAACAATAAATATATATTGAATATTTCATTTATTTTTTATTTATTCATTTCTTTAACTTTATTTTATTCTTTTCATTTCTTATTTAATATACATTCATTTCTGGCAGTTTTTTTTCCTTTTTATGTAGCCTTCAGAAACAAATACTTACTGAAACTAACTATTTATTCATTTCATTTCTTGAAACTACTAGTTGCTCTCTAATTTTCACATGAACTTCTGACGAACGAGGATGTTTCCTTTAAAATCTATTTGAAATATTATTAGCTTTGTAATAATTCGCTGTAGCTTTTGTAACCATATTTCCTCCGAAGTTCAGAATCGTGGAAGAAAATGTTGGATTCGTTCTCAAAACAAAAATGTTTTTCTTCTTTCATTGCGGCCCCCAAGATCTCTGTACAAAATATTTTTCTCTGAACTTTAGATAAAAAAACTTTCTTCTTCTTAGACAATCTTTTGGTGTTCGTGTAATATATCAAAACTTACATTTCGTTTTACTAGAAAAATAGCTGTGTGGTCAAGGCATTACTACGTTCATGGTTCATTCGAATTGCGTTTCATTTAAACTCTATATTTTGCAAGATGTATTAAACAAACATTGACTTAAAAACAATAAATGCCACTCACGAAACAGAAACAGAGGCAAAAGCAGCAAACTTGTTTGGGGGAGAGATAACATGAATCATATATGTGATAACTTTCGCTTCTGCTTTAACAACTACACCACCCGTGTACGGTTGTGCATATATATATGAACAATGGATCATCGTGTTTGCTCTCTCCACTTACACTCCAAATAAATCTTAGTGCATGTAAAGGAGAATATGTGCTTTTGTACATTGATACCCGACTTCAACGGAGACGAATACAGAGCGGGTATCTCGCTGCTTTAAAAATAATGTTAGAGGCTAAAACTGTAGAATTAAGTGTAGAAGCCAAAAAGTACGAAAATTAAAAAAAGAAGTTTTATTAAGTTGCTTCTTGTTGACAGGAATATTTCATTACTAACACTAGATTTTATAAGCACTAACTTGTCAGCATTTCGAAAACTAACGTCATCCTCGGGGCTTCAAAACAATACAGAAATCTTGGATAGCGCCCTTGTAGTTAGAATATTTATCTCCAGAGTTTTTGTACGTGTTTTTTTGCACCAATAATTCCGAATTCTCTCACGAAGTGTTTGAGAGAATAAACGTGCAATTAAGGAACGTAAAGTAACTTCATTTGAGCCAACAGCATATTGTACGTAATATCCTCAAAATATCACGTAGTGTCCGTGATGAAGTAGAAAATTAAACATTGATAATGCTCTCAGAGCTCTCTAAACTGATATAGGGTGCAGGTTAAACGTGACCAAGTGCGCTTAAGGTAATACGAGACACTTCGCAAGACACCACGTAACACCGACTCTGGTGCTGCCTGGGGGAACGACCTAACCTTAATCTCATAAGCTGAGCACCATAATGATATGGTATAAGTATTGATTATAGTTTTATTTTGAAAGTTTTTTGTGCCCTAATGAAAAGTAATAAATTATTTTGACAATTTTTCATTTAATGTAGATGGCTTAAAAGAGGATAGGATTACAAAATGACATTCTTAAATAGACACGTTTTAAAGAAAATTGTATGAAATTATTCCTTTAAAACTAAGATAGTTTTTTAAAAGTTTTCATTTTCCTGATTTAATTTTGATGTTATACTTATATTATGACTTACTTCGAACATAGGGAAGAGAGACCTCCACAGTTCACTTCCTGAATACATTAACGATCAATGAGTACTATGATGTTGGGATGTCACATTAAGATTTGAAGAAATTCTTCCCTTCTTGTGAATTTAAATCTCCTGTACTAACCTGTTCTCTCAGCTGGGATTTCCTCAGATCTTGAAGCTCTTTGAACCCTCTCTCTGTGTGTCCTTAGGGGCAGCGTGTTTCGTTCAGAGCCCACGAGAGAATTTTGACAATTTTGAGTCCCTCTCGTCTCCACCCCCATCTTTTCACGTCCCTCCCCAATTAGTAGGTTTCAATAGTAAACAAGTACGAACATTTCAATATTTTTTTACATACACATTCTGACTTACAATAACTTGTGATATACACAATAAGATACTTTACGCATAAATGAACAAAATATTTAAATTATGTAGATTTTTATATCGTCCAAACGAATGTAATATTTATTCAGTTTCTGTAATTTAAAACACAGTAACGTTTATCTATCGATAATATACAATGAAAAATAATTTATCATTGAGTGGCCTTTCCTCTGAACTGAAAACAATTGGTCGAATTAGTTTAATGTTTCCAATGACGAGTCTTCAATTGTTATCGATTTAATTAAATGTTATCCATATATCTTTGTATCCCCTTAGGACTTCATTTCTTGCAACCTAGGACAAACCTAGGTTCTGTTTCCTCTTCCACATCATAAGAATGCTGGATGAAGGTTCAATTCGAAATCGTAGTCCACGAACGACGTGCCTAAACGTCATGACGTCACGATGCTTCTGGGCTGTTTAGTTCGCGTGTTGCACGTACTGATTCAGTTCGGTTCGGTTGAGGGAATAGTGAGGTTAGGAAGAGCTGAGATACAGTTGGAAAGTGCAAATTGGTTGGCGACTTCCCAGAAGAATATATCTGTACTAGCCGAGTTCCCGCAGCTTTGCTCGCGTAAATTCTTTAATATATCTTCAATTTAATTTTTCTCATACCGTCATGGATATCCACTGTTAATGTTATCCATTAATGTTGGAGGTTTGATAGTATTGGTGCGTATCCTCAGTTCTTTATTTTCACTCATAAAATTGAAAAAAGTTTTTAGAAAACAATATTTTCCATTTCACACCATTAGGGATAAATTTTCGTAAAATCGTTTCTTAGCGGACATTTTTGATAATTTTTCGTGTCTCACCCTTCCCAACCCTCACCTCTAGGGGTGTCGTTCACCTAGGGTGTGGTCTGAAGGGTACACATCATGTCATTGGAAATACAATTAATCTCAAAATACACAATAACTATGGATTCGACCCGAATATCGTTTTTGACATTATTTTTACGTCTCACCCTTTCCGCCCCCAGCCCTAAGAATTCAGTGCACCTTTATGAATCTCATCTTAAATATAACGGAATTGGTAGTTGAAACATCTCGTCAACCCGAAAACAATGTATCAGATGCATTTTTAATTTTTTCATATTTCAATATAAGTTTTCAATTAATTTTATCCACAAATGCATTTCCACCCCCTCACCCAAGGTGTGCTGGTGGTGTGTTTGTTTCATGATGGCTTAGTTTAGACTTATACGATATCAGAATCAACTCAGCGACGCCGAAAATTATGAACTTGTCACTGATGTGTCGTGTTAGATTTTTTCTTTTTGTGACATTCCCTTCCCTAGGGGTGCTGAAATAAATTTTGACGACTTCGAAAATTGGGCTGATTGTGAATTTTGACGACTTCGAAAATGTGACTACTAATTTCAGCGGTCCCGAAAACTACGATCTCATCACTAATATCGGTCATTTTCGATTATTTTTACATGTCACTCNATTGTGAATTTTAACGACTTCGAAAATGTGACTACTAATTTCAGCGGTCCCGAAAACTACGATCTCATCACTAATATCGGTCACTTTCGATTATTTTTACATTTCACTCTTTCTCACCCCCGACACACACTGTGTTTATTCCTTATAGGGGGTGATTGTGTACTTATCTGGCAATGAGAGTGTCACTTCACTTCAGCGGTCCCAAAATTGATTTATTCAACACCAATATCGGTCTTTTTTTATTATATATACCTGTCTTTCATTCCCACCCCTATCTCAGGGATGCTAGGGGTATATTATCTACAATGTGGACTGATTGTGAACTAACAAAGGACTGGGGACGCTCTTATCCATCTCAACGGCAACGAAAATTATGGTTTCGAGTCTAAAAACAAATTTTTCCATTAGTTTAACATGTCATTCCCTTCTCATCCCCTGCATAGGGGTGCAAGGGATGTCTAATTTCCATAGTGCGTGTTGTCATATAGTCAGTCGTGTGTGTGTCAAGTTTGTTTGAAATTGCTCCGGGCACTCCAGAGTAATGGAGGGATACATACACAAATCATTCCTACCCTCATTTCACCCCGTTAGGGTTGGATTTTCTTAAAATCGTTTCTTAGCGGATGTCTACTCCCTAAAAGTAACCTATCTGCCAAATTTCAACTTTATAGGCTTCGTAGTTTCTGAGATTTCGTGTTTAGTCAGTCAGTAGTGGTATTTCGATTTTATATATAATTATGTCCAGTATACCGTGATCCGAAAACTATCGACGAAACCCGAAACCGACGAAAGACAAGGCAATTACTTCCGTATCAATGTAAATCCTGTTAATTTGTTTCAGGTACTCCAAAATACATACCAAATGTACATTTTTATGTCAATTTTAAGAAATTAATATAATATTTAAATAAAAGACTAATTCTACTACAATTAATGTCCATTATATATTCTAATTAAATAAATAATTGAAAACCTACGACCTTTTATGGACGAATGATATTTATATTTTCTGTGAGGAGCTCACTACGTTTCGACCTGGTATTAAGTCGTCGTCAGATGATCAAGTAATAACAAATTATAACAATAAACATAACAACAGAACAAATAAACATGATATACAACATGTTTGTATTTAACTGAATAATTCATCCAATGCTTTAAATTTAAGTAACATCTATAACCATATTCAATAATCATATTGTTTAATTATTTATTTAATTATAAAACACTAATGTAAGGATTGAATGAACCTTTAGGAATCCCTTTCATAAAGACCTTAGGTATGAAAGCACTGTGTGGGGTTACTTCCCTTCTTGGTCTTATGTACTGCGACCAATTTCGGAGTCAGTAGACCCACGTTTCACTAACAAGGTGTCTGAAGAGGCCAGTTTCTGCTGGCTCCATAAGTTTTGTTTAAACTATCTCTGTCATTTCACCTATTCTATATGCAAATCATATCATGACATTATCATTTTTGTTCACATGAATCCACCAAGATGTTTCTTTACTGACTACAAAGAGATTACGAAGAGATAAACAATGCATAAAAATAAATTAATTGGATAAACAAAAATCTCTATAAATAACATTCATGAATATGTATACGAAAGAAAGTCTTATTGCTATGTTAATTGTAAGAAATTGTTATCGTTAATATTTATCAGCAACAGATTTCGAGAAGTCCATTGCAAAAAAAAGCAGTTGAAACTGTTTCATCAAATGGAAGACAATAAACAATATTAGGGTCATTGACCACTCTAATTACTTCTACATACAGAACTATGGCATACTGTAGGATGTGATGTCACATGCAGTTTACAATAAATAACATATAACTCCATGCTATATAATGTGGACATAATCCCGTAATGTCTGAACTTCATAATGCTAGGAATATTTTTATAATAATGCTCTATGCTTTTTTTCATGTACCAGTGATGAAATTTCATTAACGCCTATGAACAAACCTCTCAAGTTTTTTGGAGTTTTAATTTATACATATTTTTTCTGCTTGAAGTCATACAATCGTCGCAATGCTCGATGTTTATTATTTCGTTTTCTACATCATTCTGTAGCATACAATGTGGGATTGTGTCTCCAATGGAGTTGTTATTTCAGTAAAACCTCCATAATCCCGCGCTCATAATCTGGTCTCTCCATTACCCTAACCCGCTTTCAACCTTTTCACTTTTAAGAGTATTTCACAGAGTGCTGTTACGGAAGAATGTTGGTTATTCAGTGTAACTCACATTAAAAATTCACTACTAGCGAACTCGGAATTTCTGCTCCCTCTCTTTAATGGGTATTCCGAATAATGTTGCAATTTCCATTCATTAGTATTTCCCTGATTTTACATTTCTGGTTAGTTTTGGCCAATGAGCACTTTTAACTAGAGTTTATCCAAGACATACCAATGAAAAATGGAAATAAATTTGAATGGTATGAATGTTTTTACCTTTTTTATCATATTTTATGTTATATGAGTGTCTGGTTTCAACATTCGGCTATATCCCTTCGTTCGCCATTATGACGTTTTCCTGGAGTCCATATACCCTTTACCAGTAAGCAAAAGTATTGCTTCAGGAGTAATTTAACTGGTCAAGTTGGAGGCTCGTTCACACTAGCTGCAATCAATAAGTTTTCAGTTCTGATTGAACTGCAAGAGTTCACAGAAAATATGTTCTCATTACGGGACAATCATCATCATCTTCCTGGCGTTGTACGAAGACGCTGGTTCGTATATTTGCGACCTCTACAAAGTTGGTCCCAAGGAAGGTGTTGTGCATTTTTGTGTCTTGAAGGCGAATACAAATTGATGCACAAAAGTTTTCGTCTCAAACCCTTTGTATGAGTCATTATTTCATGTGCAACGCCAGTAAAACCATGAGTTGAATCAGCTAAGACGGAATACAATGCCATTATGCAAGAAACCAGCTTATTGTGCATTGTTCTTATTTTCCGCTTTTTGAAGCCTACTTGTATTATTATCAGACTTTTATGTACTCTAACATCGTTTGAGCTCTACTCAACCTAAGCTTTAATTAACTCTAATACTCCATGAAAGGTTATTGTGCCTATTGATCGAGGTACACAAGACCAGATGATTGAAATATCGCGGGTACAGAAATTTAGTACAAAGGAAGTATGCATTGTATGATTATTTTCGTTTCACTGTTAATAACGAATAGAATTATCATTTTTTGAAACCATTTTGAAAGTATTAATGACATCTCAAAATCTTTTCTGTCTTCTCTTTTTCCTTTCTTTGCTTCTCTTTCTCGTTACCTCGTTCTTCCAAGCTTTCTCCTGTAACGACTCATCCAAAACCCTGGATTTTACTGTCGTCGTATTTTGCCCTCCTATCCATTTCTATTCATTTCTCCTCCCTCTACTTTAACATTCAATATCCTACTAATCACGTTTTCATTTCCCGTTTGCCATCACTTATTGAATTGATCAGAATCATTTGCAAGATTTGTAAAACACCATAACTTTTTTTACTTCATCCTTATTCGTTTTAACGTGTTTGAATCATCTAATCTTATGAGGGATCTCAATTCATTTGTAAATATGGTAAATGAATGGATTTTAAACAAGAAAAAACGCAAATATGCAAATATAACCCATTATGGAAATACTGATTCAGCCAGGAATACTTAGGCAAAGCCGGAAAGCAATATTTCGGGAATCTTGTTTCGTTTCCAGTCGATGTGAAGGATCCGATTTTCATGCATATTGCGTATGAATATGTGATACCAGATCAATTTTCAAATGCACTTAACGTGGTTATTGGGTCGGATTTGTATAAAATTGTTTATATTATCTGCTGCAATTCGTATTGTAATAATCAGCAATGCGAACATTGGCGGTTTCACGAAATTATATGGAGCTACGCGAGTCGCTAATGAATAAATGAGGCGTGGTTTCCTCATTCGAAAATGCGTTTCCCATATTGCACTGTACTTTGATAGGATTTGTTAAAAATGTCCTTCACATTATACTTTTTATCAAAAAACAATGCTCATACAATTTTTCACATCTTTCAAGAATAAAATTCATAAATACTCATAATAAAAATAAATTTAATTTCTACCTAAAAAATAAATATAATTTCATAAATAATAAATAAATAAGTTTAGTAAAGTCGCAGTAAAAATTTATCTAAAGAAAGACAGGAGAGTTTTCTTCGTATATGTTATCTATAAAAAGCATTTGTTTTTAGTCAAGCATAATTTCAAATTGTACATAATATAAATAATAATTGTTTAATTATTAGACATAAAGAGAAGTTATGGATAATTTTGACCTGAACCTTTCGATTAATCTTTCCCGGTGAAACGAAAATTGCAAAAAACTGATCTTGGTGAATCAGGTAGAAACTTCAATGCTAAAGAAGAAATACAAAAGCCTATCAGATGCAAAACTTACGAATTGCATCTTATACTTACTTAGTCTTTCTGAAAACTATTCAGATTAATGACACATATTTTGAAAACATTAAATTATTGTATTATATTTTGAAGATTTAATTTATCATTGTAAAGAGTAACTCTAAGTTGTTATTGTTTCAGATTTCTTCTTTTGGAAATTACTGAGATGGGCTAAAAATTTGAAAACAGTTTGCGAGAGGTGTATCTGGGTCTGGCAGTCTGCCTACCTTCGAATTATCGCAATCAGTGATCATGAAATAATCATGAAATTAGTTGTTACGTAATAATTTTTTTGAAAAAACATTAATATTAAAGAGTCTAAACATTTAACATAGTTTAAAGTGAATACAACAACACTCCATTTTTTACTTTGTATTATGATTTGTATGATGTTTTTCCCGTTTCGTATATCATATTTGTATCCCTTTCTGCTCGTTCTTGGAATCATTGTTTAGCAATTACGGCCTAGAAATTTTACAAAATATTCCTATAAAGAATATTTTCATTGCGTGAATGCTCTTGTAAAGAAAATAAGATTTATTTTTTGTGGTTTGATCCACCTTTTGTTTCTTCCATTTACCCGCCCTACAAACCCTGGAAAATGTGAATTCTTCAATAAAATTTCGGAAATATTATAAGACGCTTTTTTCGCAAATCTTCTCGTGGAGATATGATCTCCATGTCTTATATGCTTAATATCTTCTCGACATGTTGGTACATGAAATAAATATATACATTACAGACCTGATACCGTGTACCGATACTTTATCACGTACATTCGTGTGAAACCGGTAATTAAGCGCACCCGTAATAACGTGCCGCCTGGGTTCACGTTATCTCCTGGGGATATGTCTCAGGTCTTCCAGGGTATGAGACTTGGATGGAAATGGTATACAGTTCTCGAAAGCGAACGGATGGAGCAGTGTTTAGAACCCCTGCTATCAAAACAGGGGTCCCGGGTTCGGTTCCCGGCTCTTTGCCATTTTCTTCTAGCCATACTTATCGCAATACAATACCATTTTGTTTTGGTTTCCTTTTTTATACATTTTTGGTTAACGTCCAAATTAACGACAAAATGTATTTTGCAGAATGAATATCCGTATGTGTAACGTTATAAAGGCATTTACTTCATCATCCTGTAAGGACCAAGAAAACTTCGAAAATCTGAAAACAGAGATGGACCACCTATTCGTGTGCGAAGAGTGTGAATCCGGCATCCCATCGCGACACCACTTCCATCCAAAGTCAGTGCTATGAGCCACACAGACATTGGTATGCGGTATGTCTGTATTAGCTCCGTAACGACAAAAAGGATTGGTTGAAAGAGTTGCTCTGGATGGAAGTGAGAACTGCAATATCCGGTGAAGGGTGCCTGTAAATGCGGAAGATCCATCTCCGGCAAATCGCTGTCCTTCTACGAACCACCAAACTCCTTGTCTTTTAGTACTTTCACTCGAGAGATCTTCACTGCTTTCCTAACACTTCGTGTATTTCTCTCTAAAAAGCCTTGTTTAATACCCTCAGATCTTTGAGACGTATTTTAAAATAATTTTGTGTTTGGAGTCGCTCAGTGAGAAGCGTGGGACACGCGAGCGCCTTGTTGTCCAACAGAGGTATACTAATAACTTAAAATTACAATAAAATCCTCCACTTGTGTCGAGTAACAAGCTTGGCGATGACGCACCGAGTTGGCTGGAGCTTAAAAGTTATGCTTTCAAAATCTAAGTGACAAAGTCGTATATAATGTCTTTAATCCAAAATGACAACTAGCCTATATTGCAAAATGGTTAGTTTTAAAATTGAAAATAAAATTTTAAATAAATATCGAACTCAAAACATGAGATCAATTTCTTTTTGCTGACCTTTTTGTGAAGTACTAGCTGAACTCACTCACAGCCGCCGATTCTTCCGAAATGATACGACCGCGTGTTTCGTGAGTGAGCGGCAAGACATACTCATGTTTAAAATATCCCATTTAGTCTGAATCATTTATATCATGTATCATTTGAACAGTCAAGAGGGCGCCGTATGACAATATACTGTGACGAAAACAAGTTGCAGGATTTTGTGTTTCACAAATAAAACTGAGCCCAGTAAAAAAGGTACTTTGCTTGCATAGTTACAAATTACATTTTGTAAATACAACTTTTACTTAGCAAACATTTCTTTACAAGTTAGTTAATTTTCACCAATGAAAATTCGGTTAAGTATCAGTGCGCTAAAATAAGAAAATGCCTTCAAAAGTAAATGGAAATTAGATCATTTCGAACATTAGAGCAGGGGGCGCAATTATTGCACATGGTGCAATTTTACTAAGTCGAGGAATTCGAGTCACACACGAAGTGCGAGCAAGGCATTAGCAAGAAGATCGTTTCGATGGAATAGGGTTCTGAATAAACAGAGAACTGCAACTTTAGATTACACAATTTCTCATAATTACCACGCACAAGCACCGAGTGACATAGCCAGCTGTCACTCGATGCTCGTCTCTTGTTGGTGGAGCAGGGAGAAAGGGTGGGGGAAGACATTATCTTACTACTATAAGAAATTGCGTGTAATATTTGCGTGGAAATTCCGTATTATATTTCCGCTTTTGGCGGTTCGTTTCTTGTTGAGGACTCTATGAAAGGAGTCCTGTCACCACATTCCTCGCCGTTCCTGGCGCCATCCTTTAGGTCGCCGAAGTGTCGCCGTTGGGAGAGAAGGGATTGGGTGGGTGAAGGGGTGACGAAGGGGAGAGGGCAGATATTAATAACCTTCGCTGTCAGGAGATGGCGACGGCTTCGCGAGGTCACGTGTCACACGGACGGAAGGTAAACACCTGTCAGGCGTTGAAAAGCGCTTTCACGCGTGAAATCTACTCACGCAAGCGCTAGGACGCGATTGATTGACGGAGAGGTTCCGCTGTTCAAAGACGCGGGGTTTGTTCAAGTCCGCTTTGCGATATTCCTGTCAGATCCAACATGTCTGATTTGATATTCGGGTTTATATCGTGGAGCTATAACTCTCATGCTATTCGAAATCATGTTACGAAAGCATAAGAGATTTACGTCTTCCATACGTTCATGTTTTACTACGTAGAACTAGCTGAGTACTCGCAGTTTTGCTTACGTGAATTTTATGATTAAATTGTGTCCTGACACATGCCCCACCCAAAAAATGATAGTATATTTTTTTAAGTACAATAATTTTTTTCTACATTCTTTTCCATATGCCTTTTATTTGTATTGGGTAGTAAAATTAGAATCGTAAATTACATCGATTTACACCCCTCTATTCCAAATCGGGTTACTTTGAGGTTTTAAAAACTACAGATGCTGCGGTTCCCAGTATTTTGAATTAAATTTAACAATTTCTTTAGACACTACTCTACAGAGCGGAGACAGACAATCCATGTGCGAAGACAAACTATTTCGAAATATCAATTTTTTATGGTTTGTCCACAAATATAGTTCGCTGGAGAAGGTAAGAAGGCAGTGGGTAACTATGCTTTCAAAAAACTTCTTCCTAAGATTGAAAGCATCCGGAAGACGGGATAGCATCTAAAGATCATAGAAAATTATGAAAATCATAACAGCTCCACTCCAAACTAGTCTCCTCCAGAACATAGGAACAGGAAGCCCGCCTCTTTTGTCACAGATTTCTTTTTCCATTACCACGAAATTTTATTTCTTTCATCTGAGTCGTAATTTGTTTACGTCTGCCGATGTGTAAGTGTATATATACGAGCAGCCATCATCTTCGTGTAAAGAAGGAATTGGAGAGAACGCATGAGAGAAGGCAACATTGTCAAAGGAATATGTACTAAGTAAGATGAATGATAATCGACGCGGGAAACAAAGAAAACATTTTTTGGTGCAATATCAGACTTCAGTAATATATGGAATGCGTGACCAATTCCATAAATACTTACTCTTTCCGATCAAGGATTGTTTTCTTCTTATTCTTCTTCCTTTCTTCTTTGGACGTCTTGTCCTGGGTCTCATTTATCCGAAATGCCCTTTCTCAAGCATTTTGAAGCTCAGTAATTACTGTATCCATACACACATCATGAGGGTAATAAACTTNATTCTTCTTCCTTTCTTCTTTGGACGTCTTGTCCTGTCTCATTTATCCGAAATGCCCTTTCTCAAGCATTTTGAAGCTCAGTAATTACTGTATCCATACACACATCATGAGGGTAATAAACTTTTAAAATATAGGGTTAATGAATGCTTTTATATGTTTACTGTCTGCCAATGCTCTCACGCGGCAAGACGGACACGAGTTGAGAGCCATTTGATATGTACATTCTAAACCTATACCGGTTTGTATTTAATTTGTATTTCAAAGCAAATCATGAAAGAAAAAAGTCCATTGTAAAAAAAACTGTCGCAAACCTTCAAAAGTTCGGGAAATTACCTTTGTGATGATTTTTAATGTACTTAATTTTTGGTTGTTAGTTTAGTATGACGGAAGAAATAGGAACGTGTTTGACAAGTTACATTTTAGAAATAATATGCAGCTCTTCGATGAACATTTCACGTTTTGCTTGAGGTGATTCATTAATTCGCAACTTAAAGAAGCTGACAAGGAAGAACGTGACGGTAAGAAAAGCCTTGTAGTCACACACCACGTATTCTTTGCTTCTTTTTTGTTGACTCATTATGGAATTCATGTCTGAGATACGCATCGCAACGAATTTCTTTTCTCATCTTTTCCCGCAAGTATGTGGAGCGTACATATCTCACATGTACCGTTCATTTAAAAATGCTGAGTTTATATGGTTTGTGGTCAATTCAATTTTAGGGAAATAATTCGGTAGAGTTCAAACACGATGTGCATGTGGGATTATCATAATTTGTTGCCGACTAATGGTTAAGAATAAAATAAATGTTAAAAACAAAAACGAAGAAAATGAAGTATCAATTCAATCAATATGAATACCTCACCGACCCGTAAATATAATTAATCTTTGAAAGTTCGTTTTCAAATTTTGTTTTCTAAATAATGGCCTAGTTTAATATGATTCATGCACTCTTTAGGCCAATATGTTATGCCAATTAATTTTGGGTAAACAATTTTACCTAATTATTCCACTCATGTTATTTTCATGATTAAAACGTTAAATACGGAAATTGTTTCTATTTTTAATTTAACATCGAACATCTATTGTGCTATTAAGATTAAGAGTATGCCAATTAACCGACCTTACAAAGTATTGGAAGCCTAATATTCGTATCTTCGCAAATTTGAAACCTGAATGTTATTCGTTATTCCTGGTCGTCATAAAATCTTTCAATGCAGATTCATTTGGAAAAAAGAGTATATAATTATATATAACCACTTCACTGACGGGGGAAGTCTTATTGTTGTAAGATTCGGAGAATTCAACCGTTACGAATTAGAAAATACGTTATTACTTTAGTAATTGACCTATTTTAATGAATGTATTGATTATTTCTTTACTTATTAGAGAGTTTTTGTTGAATGTACATGATTCCTTACGTGTACGTTAGGTTGATGACGCTAACCGCGTAACGTACATGGTGCGATCAATGCATTTTGCATAGCTTACCTTCGAATCAAATCGTAATAGAAATTGTAAACCCAAACAAACTTCTTCTATGCAAGCATACACAATTAAACTGTACTGTGAGTACACCAGCACGTGCTCATACGGCACACAAAACCAATAAATCTCTTGCATACCCTCACAAATATCCTCAAATCCAGACCAGAATCCTCCATGACCTCGCTCACAAGCGTACTACTAACATCATACGCAAACAAAGGCATTGTAACGTACGCTAGGAGAATTAGTATACCACTAACTTCTGAGCATGCGCAGAAGTAACTTACACGTGGATAGCGTATACGATAGCTCGTAGGTATGCTATGCAAAAACTCCCTATTATCCGATTCAAGCAAACTTTTGAACGTTACTCGGAATAAAGAGATTATTATGACCTGAATTTCAGTGATAATACGCTCTGTTACACCAATGAAACATGCAGTAAAAGCTTGGTTTATCCGAATATGTTAAATGTCATCAAAAACAATTGTGAATAAAATGATCTATTTAAAAACAAAAAAGTATTGTATTCATTACTTAAGAAAACGTTTTACATGCGACGGTTTGCTTATAACCTCTCTGCGAAAATGCCAATAATATGTGTACAGTATCACGTTTAGTTCTGACAGCCGGGAGAGCATGTAGTTGTCGACGAGATGTGTTCCATATCTTTGCTAATTACTCATTTCTGATGTCATTTTTTAAAAATATTCTGTTACAATGATGTGTTTGTTTTTCAACGTTCCCGTAGAATAATTGACAAATGTTCTCTTTTTCGGCGCATTGTTTTATTGTTTATTTTTCATCATCCGATAATCCGTAAGTTCCTACGACAACTTCTTCTCTGTGGGAATAAGTTTGTGCTTACTCTATTAAGCAAACAAACCATTGGTCAGCTCTTTCCTTCCTTTATTCATGGGAAACAAATCAAAATGGTATTGTGTTCTTTTCAAATTTGTTTACGCTCTTCATCCATTGGAAACAACTGCCATTTCTTTGGGAGGAACAAACGAGCATCTTATGTTGGAAAGTTGCTATGATTCCAACGGAAGCGAGACATTTCCATAGAGCTCTATCACCAATGAGGAACCATGCAGCGCCGCAAGGTTTGCTTTTTGCTCATGCGTGTTGGTGTGACGGGAGAGTAGAAGGGGGTGGGAGAGAGAGATATGAGCGGGGAGGGGAGAAAGCAGGTGAGTTGGCGGAGCCGTGCGGCGTGGCGCTCACTGCTAGTGTTAGCGAAAGCAAGGCCACGAGCTGAATCACACCATGTGACTTACTTCAACAAATTCCATTCTGTCAAGTCTAGTTGCGACACTCTTACTGCTTTTAGAGTAGCTATTGTTGAATGTCGAACGTTTTAGATAAGATCTTGAAGGTCATCGTCAAGAAGTGCTATTCGAGACTCACTACATTATGGATCTTATTTACTTCATATATTTACAAAATCATCCAAACATTAAATAATTTTTAAGCTATCGTATTTATGACTGTTTTATTATTGTAACAATTTGCCTCTACAATTTACCCATAATTTTCACAGGATCAACAAAGACTATTGCAAAATTATAACGTGAAGGGACGCAAAGTAAAAAATTGAAAAGCAAGAGACCAAATAATTTTTTGAATTCTTAATAGTTTTATTCTAAGACGAAACTCTCAATGTAATTATAATATGTGTGGTCAAGAATCCTGAATATAACTTTTTTCATTAACTTTCAAAAACAAATTATTTTGATGAATACTTTTTAACATTTTTATATGTAAGTATTTACAATATATTAAAGAACATATTTAAGAAGTAGAGAGAAAATAATATAAGAAGCGACACATCATACTGAGAAATGCATTTAAAATGATACATTAAAAATGTTTTACATCTGTAAAGAATGTTTATATTTATTGCCAATAGTTTATTGCTATTTACATTTGTTTTTGAGTAATGTCTAGTTTGTTGCTTCATTTGATGTATTACAATTTTGTATTAAAGTTTGAAGATCCACATACGATGACTAAGCCATCAAAAGCAAGTTATGGCAATAATGAATCAATTATCAATGCGTCCCTTGAGAAACTTATTGATCTGAATAGTAACATCGTTCGTGAACATCATACATCCAACGTTATATAATTACTTGGAAAGATATTTTGGAACATAATATATTAAATATTTATTCTTTATTCCAAAAAACGAAGGCCGCGAAGCACATCTTTAATGAATGGCAAAGGATTTAATTGACGAACATGGACTGGAAGTAGGAGAAAAATCCTTTGGTTTAAAACATTTTAATCCAGTAAAAATATAACTGATATAAAGTCAGAACATAAGAGAGAGTTTGAAGTAATGACTGAAGTGTGCAGTCAGTTTTGTGAAGAAAATGAAGGTTCTGGAAAGGTTTTGAGACGTTTTTGTATTTAAGAATATGAACCGTGTACAAAAAGAATAAAAGTTCAACCATATCAGATGGACAGGATATCGATGTTCGAACCCACAACAGCAATGTCACGTGTCTGTAATGGCTTTGATCAGCTGATCAAATCAAATGTACAAGTACGCCAAAGAAACTAAATAATTTCTATTACACAACGACTTTCATTGAATATAGTTTCATGAAAGTAATAAAATTAATCTTTAGTTTGTTTTTCACCTGAACAGATTCTTGCGAGAAAAACCTTAGTTACGGTATTTACACTATCTTACTTCTAATTAAATGAATCAAAATGAAAATAAAGTCTAGTTAAATGTCCCACGCAAATCCAATTAATTTTATCATCTATTCTAATTGAAGACGTAATTTATTCTCATATATGCCGACTTGTGTTTGAACCAGATACGACTCTACATTATTTGTTTCTATTTCCTGAATCATTTAAAATATTTTTATAATATTTTATTGTTTGTTGTAAATATTGTGTACAATTTTCATGATACTTTTGGTTGCAACGTGAGTGTCCCTCTTTCCAGGTAAGAGGCAAATTAACGCAACAGTGAGGTTTCAAGGAAAGATGTGAGTACTGAATACTATACATTCGCAAACCATACTGAAGTCAGGATTTGCTGAGTTTATATTGAGTTGTTCACAATAAAATTATATCATTTACTACAGTGTTACAGTGTTATATTTAGACGTAAAAGTAAGTTTAAATAATATGTCATTTTGGGGACGGTTTGTTCAACATTGTTTCTTGACAACACAAATTTACGTATATTTTATTATTATTCTCGTATTCGTACATTACGGACTTGGTTAATAAGAAAACAGCGTCAAAATCGATTGATTTGAGATATTTTTTTTGTGTCGGTATGTTGCACACGAGAAATTATTGAAATAGCATTTCCATGTTTTGCCCCACTGTGTTGCTCGTCGTATGCCATATGACGACTAGCAGTACCACGCAGGTGTGCCATGAGGAAAGCAAATGACGGTTGGCAGAAGACGGGGACGCGAGCACTTTGTGGCCCACCTGACGGAGAGGATTGAAATCTTCTTCCGCTGTAACCGACACGAGGGTCAATTGAATGGATATTTCACCATACACAATTAAGCATTTCTCTAATACACGTGATCCATCGACTCCTTGTAACTTATGTATGTTTATTTTATATATATATATATATATATATATATATATATATATATATATATATATATATATATATAT
>NNCF01126212.1:211694-223773 GCA_002313205.1 Laupala kohalensis
TTTTTTTCCTGTTCTTCTCGTAATGTTTAAGGAAAGTACAGTAATACTAATATGAAAAATAATGATTACAATTTATCAGAATTATCAAAAAATAATTCCCAGAATATCAACATATTTTCCGGATCTTCAAATCATTAAATGGTTCAGTAGACCCAGTTAGCGAAGATTCAAGTATGATTGTATTCTATAAATCACATTTTCCGAAGCCGAAAAAAATATTGAAAATTTGGTTTTTCTATGATACCCTCCAATATCTCATTCCACGTAGCACATAATTTGTAGATAAAATTTATTCCCGAAGTGGTACTCCGATAGTAACGTTTCATCTCATGATCTTTTGTGTGAACGAAATTAACTTGTGTAGTCTTGCCTACTACAAATAGTTGGCGAGAATACACAAGTTAATTTCATTTTGAATTAAGCCAAAAAAAATCTCCAATACCATCTATATTTTGTGCAAACATTAAGTATTTTTATTTACTTACTAGTATGTACTTCCGTATAATATGGTTATAAGATTTTGGTCTCGGAAAAGTGAAAATAACAGAAATCCATTGATTTTGAGCTTGTTTAAAAAAATATTTTTGGTGCTTTCGTATCTTCTGAAATAAATTTTTCTACCATGGAGAAATAAAATGACTCTGGGGGGTGTAGTTCTGGGACTCCTTGGTATGTGCGCTTCTTGTTGTGGTGTAAATGTACGGAAAACGATATAATTAAGATTACAGGAAGATATAAATGACGTATTGTGTTACGCAGTTTTATAGTCGCTGTATGTAAATTGATGTGCATTAACGCATTTTATGGACTTCCTGTGTCCCAAAAAAAATTTATTAATTGAATATAATTAAGATTATTAATTAAATGTATTTAATTCTTATTCAATAAATACGAAAGATCTATGAATAAATATAAATACTCATTATTTCATTATTACATCTACTTATAGACCATGTCCTTTTCGGTGTCATAGTGCGTTTTTGATAAATGAATACTGGTTAATAAGCAAACAAATATATAATTATTTCAACTTATTCCATTTCAGTACGAATGTTTTTGCCAAGAAATAAATTTTATGAAATGTTTAAACTCGTATTTTTTATGTCGGAATTTTTTTTTCGTTTATCTGGTCTCTTCATCTGTTTGAACATATTGATATTTTTCATCTAAATTCAGCATTTTGTCCGGTCCCTTCCCGATTTCGTCCAACGTGCATTTGCAAACGAGAAAGAAAGTGGTTCAACTGTCGCGCCAGAGAGCGCGTAGTATTTCTCTCAGCTTGACCTTTGACCTTCGGATGGGACAACCTGTTGATCGAGCGCGCGCATCCCCTCACTCCTCCCTTCCCTCCACCCTCTACCAGCAGATGCCTTCTGTCCTTCTCTTGTTCCAAACGAAGTCCAGTCCCTGAGGCGCGACGAAGAGACCGTGATCGAACAGGGAACACCTGGTACTCACAATCGATCAAAGCCACTTCGACCAATTCAGTTAGAACCCTGGCTGCAGTCTCCGTCGCCGCTCTTCCACTTCTACGATAAATATTCGTCCCCTACTGACCTTCAACTGCCCACTCACTTGTTCTCGGGTTTATATTGTGATTTCGTGTCTCTAATATTTTTCTTTTACACCCACCCCCATTGAGGCCATACATAATTGTATATTTTATTAAAAAGTTTCACAAGAGTAAACAACACTGAGATATATTATGAAGACCACAGTCAATGCAGGACAAACAAACAAAAATATAGTAAATTCGTTAAAAAATTTCTGTTAGTTGGTTCATGACGGTTCCAAAAAATTAAAATCCACCCCCTGGAATATGGCACCCTGTTAACTGTCATTTTCTATAGATTATGGGTTGAAATGTGGATGATTGATGTGATAACATTAAGATTTGGCAAAGATTTTTGGGTTCATTCATTATTTGATAACATGATACTAATATACAATATCATGATGTGCTCGTTTTCTCGATCTTAGGATCTTTCACACAGAAACTTGCAAACTCACTATCCATTTCACTCATTCAGTTCTTATTATATAAATAATGTCTTATTTATTGTGTCAAATAATGTCAAGAAATACATATTCACTTTAATCCCTTATTTGGGTTTGTTATATTAACTCATTTTGGAAACATCATTCTTTTCTCTCTACCTCCGTCTGTTCACTATTCTCTTATTTCAGAAAGTCAGCCTCTTCGACTTCACTTCTTTTCATGACTTCTTTTCTTAATTAAAATATCGGTGCCATCTTGTTCTCTTCATTCTCTTTCCTCCCTTGGAGTGGCATTCTCCGCAGCCCACAGAGCTACCTGTGATGTCATTGGCACGACGCTCCCGGAAACGCAAAAGTAGGTCAAGGTCTTCCGTCACTTCACACACACAACCCTCTCAGGATTTTCCTTCTCCTTTTTTCTCCAACTTGTGTTTGGGTCCAATAAAAGGAAGTAAAAAAATGGATTTCTGTAATTGTACAGTTGTGTTGATGTCAGAAGCTAGTCGTGCTTTCATTCGCCGATTGTCAGTTCATTGCCTAAAGGTACCATTCATTGAGAAATATCTCTGTTCACGTCAATAATCCGTTCCAGAACAATCGGTGAAATCCAAAGTCGACGATGTTATATGCAATTATTTTTTCACATAAAATGAATTTTAAAAAAGACTAATGCTGAGAAGAAATGAATATTTGACAAACCCACTCCATAAGAAGTTTAGGGTTAAGACACTATCCGGCTTTTTTTTTTCTTTCAAAATTAGCAGCAAGTACACGTGGGAACTCTGACGCAATCACTGATATCCGACGAAAACTGAAACTGACTATAACCAAAGGTACGAAAAACGATGTATTATCATTAAGTTTACATCTTATGTATGAGTGTATACAAATTATATTGTGTATATACATTAAAAATACTGTGTACACAAATTCAATGGTATTATCCAGTATTTCGCAATTAAGATAAATAAACGTAATGAATTTACATTTAAACGTGAAATTTCATTGCACCAGCATCGAGATATGAGTAGCTTCACTTTCCAGGCAGTTTATGAACGTTCTACAATTTCAATTCAATTTGTTTAAAAATGAAATATTACATGTGAAACTGAACCCTGACGGGAGCACGTAACATTTAAATTCGTTCAGCATTTGTAATATTTTTCCTAATCAGTATATTCTTAATAGTTGAACTAATATGAATACTAAAAATTTATTACTTTACTTTTAAAACTAATCAGACACCGTAAGATATGAATGTTGGCTCTTTTGTAATGTTTTTTAAATTATAATAATTGCAGAGACGTATTGAATAATTGTGGTAATCATTCCTGAACTCATATAACTCATATTTCTTTGCCTTCAAATAAATTGATTTTATCTTCTCAGCATTAATGAGGGAATGATGCACGTGACTTATGACAGCAGTTCTTTTTTTCGTGTTAACACTCTGCCTTGGTGTAATGAAAATTAATAGGAGCAAATCCTCTCGACAGAGAAGCGGCCCAGGATTTAGTCCGGAATACCTTGCAAACTCCTTAAACACGTCACTTTACACCAGGAGTCTGCAAACTTTGTTTGTAAAGAGCCCATTCATTTATACTACATAAAAGATAATTTAGAATTTTCGTAAGGGATGAAAATAAAACCTCCAGCACCCAGAAATAAACGAAATATACTCGTACATCATTTAACTACACTTATAATTACTTGGGCACAAAAATAAAGGTTAGATTATTTAAGAAAGGATTGTGCAAATACCACTAAGCATTGATGAAATTGGCAGTGAACATATTGCCAACTGACGTGCTTCACTTCCTTGGATTTTACTGTGAGCAGGAATTTATTGTTGGACAACCTATTCTAGAAATCTGTTGCAAAAAATATCAAAATCTGACCGGAATAAAGACGCGGCAAACGCTAATATACAATGAAAGAGACAAGATTGCATTACTTCAAACACAGATCAACTAAAGGACGAATGGGATTGGGTATTTTAGGAACACAATTCTGCAAACTGGGATAATACATATCATAAAAATTAATTGGAGGTGATTTGAAACAAGAGCATTTCCCTATCAGGAATACAGAAATGATTTAGTTACAAGAACGCGTATAAAAGATTAGATTTGCTCTTAGAAACTGTTTCTACCATGTGTGGTATTTTTTGAATCTTCACAAATCAGTTTTACGCTAACTCGTATAGAAATTTCCAAACAAAGAAGTTTAATAATAAAGTACATTCTTAGCTTGTATGCTGAATAAAGAGAGACGGAGAGCTGTGGTTTATCTATCCCTGCTTTTATACCATCCTTCGTCCTTTCAACACCCTCTCTTTCCCCTCCCAACCCAAGCCCTCTTCCCTATTCACAGCTAACACCTCTCTCTTCCTACCATTGGCGCCAACTCAAAAGTTTAGTCGTAAGCGAGCGGAAGGTTAATTCTGGCGCGCCGGATCGAAAATCGATTGGAATATACGTCGGTGTACCTTTGTTCAGTCAGAGAAGGCCACTAGCTGCCTCATCGCTCGCAATAGCTTTTTATTAAAAGAAGATGCGACACGAGAGTTGCGCTCCTATTGGCTATTTCCCTAACAAAAAATATGCCGTCTTTTCTTAGACAAAAGAACGGTCGTCAATGACATAGTTCTGCACACGGTCGTGGAACGAGAAAGCAATGTCCGTACAACCCATCTTGTTAAATGTTTGGTCAATAGTTACTCTAGGCTGAGAACGAATTGTCATTATTGTAATTTCAGATATTTTGAAATCTGAAACTATGTCATTCAGGGACGTAGCTATCAACGGCTAAAAAATTGCTAAGCAAGCCCTCACAAGCGCAAGGAAATGAGTTAGTTCCTCTGTCTGGAGAAATGTTACGGCATCTGGTAAAATATACGATGAAACTCAAAAGTTACTTTGTTACAGCAATGTAAATTGTACTAAGGAACGTCATAATATTTATCAGTCGCATCCGTTCATAATGTATCCGTTTAAATGAGCAGTGTTTATTCATAAAAACAATCGAATTAAAAAGTTACTAGCTAAGTAACCAAATGAAACTAACATTCTGTACGATAATATGAACGTTTAATTTGATTGTCGTCTGTCACCAATCTTTAACTATCTATCGGGTACTTGCTGTAACAGGTAAATCGAAATTTCACTAACCGATAGATAGATCTTGCGCCTTTCACCGTTCTTATCCATCGGGTAGAGTGACTCCCCGTTGCAAACAGTTCGACGTAATTAATAGTAACATCTTTTTAATGGGGTAATTAATGTAATACAAAAGAGAAACTAACTATCCTTAAGGTTATCCAGTTTTCAAAAATAAGGTTATTGACAACCTCCTCGGCATCCATATTTGAAGTTCACCCGCCACGATGATGCTTATCCTGTCATCTATCTGCCGGATAAAGTTACCTCTCCGGTAGCGAAGCTATACAACGGATAGAGAATGGTGAAAGACAATCAACCCTTATCGGACAAATAAGCTATCAGAGTTGTGCTCTCCAGCAGATAAGAACGCTATCCAGCAGGTATAAGCAAGACACTTTTATTTAGCTGCACAATATGACATTTCCTCAATCCGCTAGTTATAAGCAAGTTTCCCAGGGTTTCATATTTAGCATTAACTATATAATTAGAACATCAGAATAGCTATGAATGTATGCACAATGAATCACTCCGTAACTCTCATACAATTCCTTACGAATACCAGTTTGGTTAGACGCAACAGCATTGTCAATTTTTAGGATTCAAGTAGTCGAGTTCGTCCTTTTCAAATAAATGCCAAATAGCGTCTTTTCTTGGTGTAATTTTTAAATACTGTTATCGCGGAAAGGAAAGGTGAGATATGAAATGATAGAAAACCTCAAACACACCTTTTCATGCTTTAACGTACGACACTACATTTGTGTGATTTGCTCCGCATGGTTACTCAGAAAAGGAGCGAAAATACTAATGAACATTTGTGTATTAATGTAGAAATTTGTGTATAACTATTATCAACTAGACATGTGTGAGAGTAATTTTAAAAAAACATAAATTTTACATAACTTCTTTTATTCTCAACTCTGGATAGTGTTTTCTTTTCTTTCATCTTTCTATTTAGATATTTGTTGATTTCAGGAGGGTTTTTTAGTGGGTATGGTCGAGATATTCGGCGAGTCCCACACACGGGGAAGAGTCACTACGGCTCTTCTCTATGGTGCGAAACTGCATTTTTCCCTACTTGCATGGGCTCTAATGACCTTCGATGTTGGCGAGCCCTAAAGCCCCACAAAAATAAAAATCTGGATAGTTCCCGCGGCTTCCTAGCACTAAAGTATAGAATTTTGTAAGCTGTTATTTCTACATCTCTATTGTTATATATGAGATGTTTCTAAACAGAATTTCGAAAATCTCGCTAAATAGTATCCTTGGACCCACCTTACAAAATGCATCAATCAAATTTCGAAGTTCATCGCTAAGCTAGTCGCACAAGAAATTACTTACAATTAAATAAAGAGAAATATTATTCGAATTGCAAAAAAAACAAAAAAAAATCGGTCTCAGATTCCCGGGAACTACCCTTAGAAAACGCCTGTGCCAAATTTTGAAGCTCGGGCCTATAGTCACTGCGCTAATTGAAAATATACAATTAGTTAAAAGTTAAATAAAAAATATGTAAATGTAATTTCGAAAAAAATAATTCTTGCATTTGCGTTGGTGTGGTCTTTACCACCACACCGAAGAACGCGTGTGATGAATTTCGAAGTTCTAAATTGTTTCGTAGTATTTCTCCGCGCCGTGACTTTTCTTAAAAAAAAAACTTAAAAGGTAAAAGAAATTAAAATTGGAAATCAAAACAGTGCATTTGTACCCACCCTGAAGAACGCACGCAAAAAAATCGAATCTTTTGGCCTATCAGTCTTTGCGCTATGCGGCGGACACACAAATTCTCTATTTTATATACATATTTGTATATTATTTGAACAAGTTTTCTTCATTTACTAACTCTATAATATACACAACTTATTTCGAATCTAAATAAATTGAGTTTACGAACAGAGACTTAAAATATGTAAGCACTGAGTAAAATGTTTGTACTTTCAATAATTTTAAATTTATTATTAAACATTATCTAAACATCATTTCTTGTGGTATTCCAAAAAAATTGTAGTAATGATCAACACATGCAGTAGAGGCGCATTAGTTCAATTAACAATCGCTTTGAGTATTCTCTACCCACTCATGTAAATAAGTTATAATAGCAAGATACGATCCTGCCCTTTCTGTTCCAGTCATGAGTAAGTACTTGCTGTGAAATACCTGGCGGGTCGTGCATCCACCCGACTCTCGAAGGGAATTAAAGAAACACATTAATTTCCACGTATTAGAGCTCAAAGTAATACTTCGTTTTGTTTGGGAGAGTCCTTTATCTGGATTGAATATAATGCGGCTTTATTTTCAACTCTGGATAGTGCCCGCGGCGGTACGTGAAAATTCATTGCAGGAACAGAGAAATGGCAAGAATATTATGAACCACGTTCCCCAACTTCTCTTATTGTGTAAGTGCAGTGGGAATGGCATGAATACCTTGCGTCTTTTGTTGGGTATTTGTTTTTTAATGTTTGTTTTGTGGAAAACAATGAAAGTAGATAAAAAGCCGCAGAACTGTGCCTGAGTTGCATTCACGTGCTCGCTGCTAATACTGTTGGAAAAAAGTTTGGAGTGTGTGTGCTCCAGACGACTGTATTATAAAAAAGAACGTGGTGAATAACCACAGTGATAAGGACACAAAAATAAAGTTTACCCCTAAACGAGCGATAACTTTGTGTGTCGTAATGCACAAGCGCTCTAGCATTGTCTCATTTCGAAATGGGATGGGCCTAATTTAAGTACTTTTTTAACGTGGGAGAAACGTTTTTATTTACAAAACATAGATAACATTATTGCTTGACAATGCGTAAAGTCAAGGCCACCTGAAGCTAAATGAAAGGTAAATAAATATTAGATATGAAATATTAATTTTTCCTATAAATTAATGTTGATCAATTAATATCACTCCACTTTCAATATAGTCATTGTGATGTTATAAGTTTTCTATATCTTCTACATATTCTTTCTTGAAATTGATGTTCCAATAAAACCTCTTCTTTTCCCGGCGATTAATTGAAAGCATATCTCATATTCTTCTGTGATACATATTCTTGAAAAATATCATACTTTATTTTCTATTAATTTTACTTCTCTTAAATTGTCATGTAGTACAGTATGACTAATCATAGTTTAACATTTTATGTGGAAAAATATACATACCAAAGCTTTTACGCTCCAGAGGGTTTGTGATATGATTGAAGGTCCATGTATTTTTCTGGTTTACACATGGAATTTTTTTTGTATTTTCTGAGACTAAATGGAGAAATGATTCAAGCATAAAAATTCTAATTATCTCCTTCTGTTTGAGATCCGTCTTGTAATGTTAAATCTACTCGTATTATTTCAAAGTAACAATAAAGGTACCAAGTTTTTCTTCATTCTGAAAATAATTATATAACTAACAATGTCATGTGTCTGAACCAAGAAGCACCATTAAGCACTTACTGAGCTTCGCAACCAGTGCACTAAGGCTTCTTTTTAAGATCAATATGTAGCACTGGATTACATGAGAATTATGGCGAATGTGGACATAATATTCGACGTATCTAGTATGGTCTTATTTATCAGTACCAATTCGGATAATAAAACATTTATTGTATCATGAAGCATCCTAATGCAGTATATTTCTGGGGTATCGAGAAGAATGTCCGTGTGAGAATGAAAACAGCTATAATAATCTATCTTTACTACGTACTCATATTTCTGGTTCTTGGAAATATTGAGGATATATTTGTCCAATTTCTGCCTTTTTTTTACATTAGCAAACTTTCTTTACATTACACGTTAATGTGATTAATATGAAAATTGTGTTCAATTCAAATACAATTAGCAAAATAGCTACAATGTGTGTTTACGAGATTCATCATTCCTCAGCGAAATTCTGCCACTTTCAATTAATAGGTTTTTTCAGTTGGGGTATTACTCTAAAGAATAATTACGTACTTTAAATTTATTGTATACCTTTTTTAACATAATTGTTTGCACAAAGGTGTAGAAAGGAAACATTCTGCTTGAAAAGTTTTATTTGTGTAGTATTAATTTTTTTATTATAAAAGGGCGTAAAAAATGTAATAAAAGATGTGACAGTACTGAGCGCAAATCACACTAAACCATTGTTAGTTCTGGAATTTATTTTCGTACATTCAAGCAAAAGAAAACTTACGATTGTTTTTCATTTACTTTCGATTAATCACATAACACGGACAAGAGTTTAGAACATCTTTATCTTACTCTTATTATACGAGCAATAATTGTAAGTTTAAACCGACTATCTCGTCAACCCCCCTGGGGACTTACATCTAGTAAGTACGTGTTTGGCAAACACGGGGCCCCAAGCTGAGTCTGGTATTACTTCCACTTACCTGTGGAAGGCTCCTTCCTTTCTCTTTTCTGACCTTCCTCGGTCACCTCCTGTTCTTTTCGATTCCGACTCTATTAGGGCTAGGGTATCTTTCATTTTCCTCTTGATATATTGTAATTCAGGAGGGTTTTTAGTGGGTATGGTTGAGTCATTCGGCGAGTCATTTGATGGGTTGCCGAGACAGGATGTATAGGGAGTTTTTGGCATCAGGAATCGAATGCCCAAAGTGTCAATCTTGTGAAAATTAGTTTTAAAAAATAATTATTCGGGCAATAATCGTAAGTTTAAATCGGCTTCCGTATGTCATCGGTATCATAAGAAATAATAATTCATCGGTAAAATAATCGGTATTCCACAACTAATATTTATAAATTTCCGAATATAAGGAATTGGGAGGAAACAAACTACCTTGCGCCGACGAGAGTCTTTTCGGCTGTGCGAGGAAAGAGTTCAATGGCATTCATTATAATCGGAAATGTTTAAATATTCGAGGCGCTATTACACTACTTCTGTTCGGTAAAATTTTATAAATATATTTAGATATTATAAAAATTATCTTTATATTTGCCTTTTCTTGGGCAGAGCTGAAAGAACTACCTAGCTATGTTTAAAAAACCATTAAAATATTAACATCTCTGCTGCTAATAAGTCGAAAATTATTTGAATACGTCACATCCGTCGACTTATCTTAGCGAAACCGGCCTGTGGATATCTTGAGTAAATAAATATTTTGAATGTTCTTTCTTATTGTATCACTCAGTATTAGAAATTTGTGATTATCGCATCATATGGTTTGTATGCTTCTTTTTGGGCGCACACGTTTGCAATATAAAACCGAAAATAAAAAAATCAGAGTTTATTTTGTTCCTAATCCTGTATCGGTGAACGATGCTTGTTTCATGCAAATCTACATTATTCATGTACGAACAGTTGCGACTCTAATAAATATGGAACACACTGACGCCAAGAAATTTACCTATCCAAAGGTATCAACCGTATAAAATGTTAAATATGAAAATATTTCTTCAAATCAGGACTTCAAGCTGTACGCTTTTCGAAGTACTCTCGGTAGTGCACCAATGATTACATCCGTTAAATAAATAAAATGTATTATTATTATTTTTGTTTTTTCTTTCTCAGTAGAANCTCTCGGTAGTGCACCAATGATTACATCCGTTAAATAAATAAAATGTATTATTATTATTTTTGTTTTTTCTTTCTCAGTAGAAACTGGAAACATTCACCCACCCCATAGATGATATTGGGATTGGATTTTATCGATACAGAAAGGAAATTCACGATGTTATTAATTAATTCAAAAATTTTCGGACGATGTGACATGTCTGCAGGAGGACAGCTTTTTGTGCAACCTTCATAATATTCTTGTCGAGTCCTAGCTTTTCCAAATTTTTCTGAAACCTGTTCGATAAAATACCTTCGACAGATATCACTAAGGGGATAATTTCAACCTTGCCTAACTTCCATATATTCTTGATCTCAATTGCTAGGTCCTTGTAATTCCTAACTTTTTCTGACTCAGTTGAAGTAATGTTGTGAGTCAGCGGAACAGAAATATCGATTATGGTGGCTGTCATTTCCCTTATCAATATGAAGGATATCTGGGCGGTTATAATCCACTGTCTTGTCTGTCAGCACAGGTCTATCCCAATAGAGTACTTGCTTCTGATTTTCAAGTACTGCTGGAGGATGGTATTTATAATATGGTGGTGTTACATCCCGTTTTAATAATTCGTAATCCATTGCAAGTTGTTGATGGATTAGCTTGGCCACTTAGTTATGCCTGCTTAAGTCTATTTTCTGCGAGAGATGAGCCATTACGTGTTCGATGGATTCACCAGACCTTCCGAACTACATGAATCAGAAACAACGAGTTTGAGGATATGTTTCTCATAATTTCTTGTCCGCATCACTCTATCTTGAATGACCACCATAAACTCTCCTGTTTCAGGGTAAAGGTTTTCATCCTTGATCACTGCAGGGACGCAGTCCTATCTACATCAACAACTTTGGAAACTTTTCATGTAGTGCCATTTCTTCTTTCCATCTTCTTTTGTACTCATTGTTCATATTGCTGATCAGTATAACCTAGGTTAAGGGGTGTATATCTGTCATCGTCTTTTGCAATCATCTCCATTATTTCTTCATTCGAGAGCACGAACTTGGTCCTAATATAATTTTCTTGATTCCTACATAACTTGTGGGTATTTAACAACCCACGTCCACCTTCCTTTGTCGGCAAGTACAGCCTAATGGTAGAAGAGCTTGAGTTCAGGTATCTGTACCTATTCAGCAATCTCCTAGCCAATCTGTCTAAGTCATTCAGATCCGTGTTTGACCATTTTACTAAGCCAAAGGAGTGCGTTAGGACAGGAATGGCCCAGGTATTGATGGTTGTGATGATATTTGCCCCAGACAATTTAGTATTGAGTGCCTTAGTTACACGCCTCGTGTACTTTTACGTAAATTTATTCTTGAGATTAGCATGGTCAATGTGGTATTCCAAGGTACTGATATAGAGCTTTTGGATTTAGTTCCTCTATTCCTCCAATAGGTT
>NNCF01126212.1:223874-281832 GCA_002313205.1 Laupala kohalensis
AACCAATCACAGCAGCAGTTTAACGAAGCGAACCAATCACAGCAGCACTTCGGCGAAGCAAACCAATCAGAAACGACCCCTACGTCACCGCGTCCTATAAGGTGGGGGTCTCCGGCCGGGTTACTAGTTGGAGCCGGGACGCCGACAACGCCCCTACTGAAGATGACAGCCGCAGTAGCCGCCAAAAAGTCTAGAAGAAATAGCAGTGGACCACGGCTTAATAGCCCGGAAAACGACAATAATATTAATGACACCAGCCGTGAAAGCTTACATTTATATATTTAAGCCAAAAGTTGTGAATCCTGTCGGGGTCGGGGGCTTTCCAGTTGCTGGTTTTCTTCACTACTTGCAGTACATCTTCTGTGCTAAAAGTGTTAACAGTCATAACTGGTAAGTCTGAGAGCTGTTTTCAACTGTTCTTTCCAATCTGCGTCTTGGTTGTAGTGTTTGGCTTCAGTCCATATCGAACTCCAGTACCGTGGAACTTGTTGGAATCTAGCTCGATAGTTTCCGGTTCCTCCTCCATCCCAGATTTCAAGTCTCTGTTCTTATGGAAATAATTTTTTTGTTGCTTCCGTTTAGTCAGTTCATTATAACGTCTCAGACTCACACTTTTCAACTTCGCCTTCTGTCTGAAAAAATCTTTCAATTCTATAAGATTCTGGTGGCTGTCATGTTCACCTAGATCAATCCCGGCTTCTGAACCAATTTGGGTTAATTTCTTTTTCAGTTTTCTTGAGCGGACCCCTTTCAAGTATTCAGTGATTACGTCAGCCTTTGCTCGATATTCGGCAAAGTTTTGTTAAGTCTGATCTTCCAAGCTAGTTCTCGCTTTTTGTTATTCTGCGGTGAGTATGGTCTAGGCTGGTACGTTTCTTGTCCATTAGCTTCAATGAGAATGACTGCTGCACGGTATACAGATAGCATGATTTCTTCCAAATCACTACATCCCTTTAGATGTTGTGAAAGTATATTAACTTTAGTGATAAATGGCTTTGCTTTAGAAATATCCTTTAATATTGGAATGCAATGCCTTTTGGAAGCTTCTGTACCACGGTAGAGTTCCATTAGACTGAAAAATCACTCTGAGGTCTCATCCCAGTTGTGTGGAACCGCTGCTTGATTGGACGTTTTAAGTTGTCCTTCATTATCATCAATAGCAGTTACTGATTCGTGTTCTATTTCTTGCGAATGTTCAGGGGCTTCCAGGTTTTGAAGGAGTATATGATGATGGTATGGTTCATGACAAAACTTCTTTCGTACTTCCTCTAATTCAGTTGCTGACAGCTAATTTTTTATTAACAATTGCCTTGTATCTGTCCACGATGTTTTGTTCAGTTAATTCTAGTTCTGGCCACATCCTTCTAAATTCCTGATGAAGGAGATGTCGATATCCTGTTCGTGGTTTGTCATCACAGTCGTTGACATGGTAAAATGCTCGCAAACATCTATATTCATCTCTCGAGACCATTTAATTCGACGTGTGACTTCTGTTAGACGTCCTCTACGTGCAGTCCCTCTTTCAGCTTGAGTGGACAAACCCGGAGTGGCTTGAGATGGACTTGCCAGATCGCTGACCACAATAGATCTTCCTGGAGCCGTAGCTTCTTTTCCAACTGGGTTTCGACTCCTTAAGACCCTGCCACTGACGACTCTCGTGCTGTCACGCCTATCATCGGTTCTAGACGTGCCCTGGCGCTATCCAGGCAGCAGCAGTTTTCCGAGACTCTCTTTACTAATTCGCTCCATATTACTACGTGTTACGGCTATTATCGGCAGCCGCCATTTATCCTTCGATGTATTAACACCTATCCCTGCATGGCTACAGGGGGTCGAGAAATGGAGTGAGTTAGGAGTAATATGGAAGAGGAGAGGAATGGAATCCACCCAGGGAGGAAGAGTGGTAGTTGTGGGATACCCTCGTCTCCTCCGCCGAGGCCTGTCCGGCTAGGGTGATCCTGCCAGTAGCTACGCTACCGCCGGCATAGCCCCCAGCTTCATTGGAGCACGCAAACCCCCACCGCCTGCACGGACAGTGCTTCGTTAAGGCGGTATCCCATGGGGTGTGTTGTTGTTATTATTATTATATTATTATGGCCCTTGATCGGAATTGGTGGGGTGATCCCTTGCTTGCTTCCAGACAGTAAATTAGTTTGTCGTCCACCTGGTCATACGAAGTTTGTAACTGCTTCTTTGACGAATTTATTATAGTTTATTACACAATTTTATTTGAACTTTGTTACCTCACCTGGTCTCTTAACTATCGGAAATTACTCTATTCTTGTATTATATGAGTTCTTTGTTATTTCAAACACACTTTCAACAGATATGATCAACGCCTCTACGATTGTGTGTAAAAAACAAAAATATATTTTTTTAGTAAGAGATTTATTAAATCCCGCTTATTAATAAGTGTAATGTAATGTTTGTATTTCGTCATATACTGAACTCTAATTTATTTGTGAACCATATTCAACAAGAAATCAATCAAAGGAGATATAGATTGATAGAAATCAATCATAGGAGAATAGTCCTTTTAAAAACGTTGATGACTACAGGACTGATTCCATTCACTATTGATTGAGGGTCAGTCAGAACATCCCACCGACCGAGATCAGAATGCGTTTTCCGCAGTTGTCATTACACATTAACTATTTCACTTATCCGATGTAACGAGTAACACTCTTTACAATTGTCTACAGTCATTGATTTCTTTGGAACTTTCCATTTCTTAGAAAGGAGTGCAGCAAGACGATCGAACGCCAAACAGCGTCCTTAAATTATTCCGCCGACTGTGGAGAGACCTTTACTCACTGAAGAACACAAGACAAAATTAGGACGCAAGAAAACAAAGCGGGTTCTGTCTGAGAAACGGAGAAACTTTTAATGAATACTAAGCGTCAACCAAAAGGTAATTAGATGTGTTTTTGTGAACGATAGTTTGGTAAGATAAGGAAAAACCTTGTATTTCTCTTAAAACAAAATCCGCATTCTATTTTTTACGTTGTATGTATTTTGTAAGTAACTACTACGTACATTGGATGTGTCATCTGTTATATTATATTATTTATTTTTAACGAGAGGCAAATTGAAGTTCACTTTTTCGTTCGTTTTCACTTCTTACATTCATGATTCAGGAAAGAACTATTATTAATAGGCACGGCTAAGTGAATAGAGTGCAGAGTTACTGGCTAGACTCGGGTTTTTCTATAGTGATGACGTGGGGAATTACCAATTCACATTTCTGATGACCAACTCTCATTAAGATGAGTGAGTACCTCGCCATACAGGGTCTATCCCAGAGTTCAAAGTCGCCGGAACTTGATGATGCCACCTCGTGCAAAGAAATTAAGGAGCTCTACCCTCCGTGAACATGCAGGTACATTGTGAGGTGTTAAGTTCTAGTTCTACCTTATATACAGGGAAAGAATTGTATTCGTTTTCAGCTTCATTTAATGACTTATTACACACCTTTGCTCGTTTTGCTCGAGCGAGTATACCCCCAAAGTTTTGCAATGGTTTCCGGTGTGTAGCAGAATTTGTCATTCGAGAACTCACCAAAGAATGAATTGATCTTAACCAATTTGTTCAACATTTTTGGAAGCATTTTGAATAAACATTCATGAACACAATAGATGGTATATCATTTCCGTTTTCTTTAAATATATATTGTCCTTGATCCAGTGTGTATTTCTCTTGGAACATTTGTATACATATCACATATTTTGCGTGTAGATAAACTTTATGTTCGTCATAGCTCTGAAGAAATGAATACGTATGAACAGAATTTGAAACCACATAACGTAATTAATTATAATTATTGTCTCAATTAATTACTTTCCTTACGTCAAAATAATGATATTCTCTTCGAGAAAATAAAGATATCTATATTCCAACACTCAAACTTAGAAACAGTCCTGAATCATTCAAACTTAAATCTATTCTTCATACAAAAATGTGATGTAGCATACTACTTGGGAACTCTTTCGTTCAGTGGAGCAACAACCCTCCGTCGAAATGAGAACGCTGCGGACTTTGGCAGTGACCGGTGAGTCGTACCAATATCCTCCCGGGACGTATTCGACACCTCCATCTATGTGTGGAATAAATCTGCATGCTTCTGTAATGCATATTGCTACATGAGGCGGATTGCTTTGGAAACAAACGTCCCTGTTCTCATATCTCGCGAAGTACAAGTTGGAATTGTACAAGTTGGAATTGCGATTTGCTTCGAGGCAAGCGTAAATATTTTGATCTTCAGTTCCTTCCACTATGTTATATTGTTTCTTATCATATCTAACACTTACATATCACAGATTAATAAAATATTTTATTATTAATATGAGGGATTTAATGTGTAATGAATATTATTGCCTATTACGTATATTTAATGACTAATTCAAACCAAAATACCTCATGAAAAGCAGCTTTTCATTTTGACTTTTTGTTTCTTGTCTACTATAGATGTAAATTTGTGGTGATAAAAATGGAGGGAACTCCTTACATCGACTTAATAATATATATATAATAATATATATGCTCGTTTGGAGAAAAAGTGAAAATAATTTAGCTCATTTTGTGTGCAAATATTTTTGATATTTGCCTGAAATTTATCGTCAAAATGTATTAAATTGTGAAGTTAATTAGACACAATCATTTAAAGCATGCATTATTAGATCGGTAGGTCCCTTACCTTAAGTCTTTCTACAGTCGTCCAAATAAAATCTTTTGGATGATAATACTGACCAAGTGAAAAAGAGAGAGAGAGACTTAGGATTACATTTAGTTCCTGAAGTCATAATATTTCTTTCTCTGCATCAAGGTACATACAAGTAAATAATTTTTGAAAATAATTTTTCTTTAAACATTATTAGATCGCAACTGATGAGCTAGAATTTTTATCACGTCTTTTTGCTTCCATTCAGAGGTATACAGTTGAATGGTCACATCGCTAATTAACTTTGAGCAAAACCGTGTTTGCATCAAAATGCTGACCTTGATATATTACATGAATTTTTTTATCGTTTACGCAGCTGAATAAAATTATTTCTGAAAATTTCAAAGAGTGTTTCCAAAGCCGTGAATCCACATCCTCCGGAGTTCTCACGATTAATCTTCATTTATTTCATCAGTTTTCGAAGATGTGAATGAGAATATACGTTCCAAATTGCGTTCATTTGTGTGATAAAAAATTTTCTAGGGAATTTGTGAGGAGGAAAATGGTAGTTGAAGATACTTTGAGAAATTAAATATCGAATATAAAATCGGATGTAAATCCCTGTTTTCTATCGATTCGAAAGAAAAAAAGTACGTTGTGCCAAAGGGAGGCTATCTGCGATGGCATTGGCGTGCTTCTGCTTTGAGTGCATGTTTGCAGGGACGCGTCTAAGCGACTGACAGAGGAAGAGCGGATCCGCAGGGGTTTGCTGCTTTGATCCCCACGCTGTTGTTGGTCTGCCCCGGATACCCAGCAACCTAGCTAGCATTCCGTCGCTGTCTACGTAGCCTCAAGCAGAGAAGCTACTAGTGCCATCATTGCACGGACGTCATGGAATCCCATTGAGTTTATTCCTCCCGTTATACCCATGGGGGTTCCTATTTCCATTCGCTACCGAGACGAGAAATCTCAGATTCCTACACTTTCCTAGCTTCACAGCGTAGATAATAGAGATTTTTTGCATAACGTACACGCTTCGTACACGTTACGAAGCGTGTACGTTAGCGTCATTAACCTAACGTCATTAACGTTAGGTTAATGACGCTAACATGGTACAATCGATACATTTTGCGTAGTGTACTTTCGAATCAAATCATAATAAAAATTTAAAACCCAAACCAACCACTCCTATACAAGTGTACATAATTAAACTGTACTGTGAGTACACCAGAACGTGCTCATACGGCCCACACAACCAACATATTTCTCGCATACTCTGAGATATCAGCATAACGTCGAATCCAGACCAGAATCCTCCATCACCTCGCTTACAAGCGTACCACTAACATCATACGCAAACAAAGGCATTGTAACGTACTACGCTAGGAGAATTAGTATACCACTAACTTTTGAGCATGCGCAGAAGTAACTTGCATGTGGATAGCGTATATAGCTCGCAGGTACGCTATGCCAAAACTCCCTATTAATTATTAAACCCGTCGTTAAGAGATATCTCTTGCCTAGATATTATCGTCACCACCAAGTATGATAAAGGTAGATGAATATTCGTGTTCAGTGCTAGTCTTAATGCGGGGCGAGTAGTGTTGGGAGTGAATCTCCACGTCCCATTACGAGAAAGATCCGTTTCTATGCGTTACTTAAAAGAAATTTGTATTATAATGTAAAATAATGTATTGGAATATCTCCAATTTATACTTTCCTTTATAACGTTATGTACGAGAAAAGTATTTTAAATGTCCTTAAAAGTGGCGTGTCAGCTTGAGATCTTGATGTGTCTCGGTTAGGAGAACCCATCTTATATTTCGATACATTTATATTTAAAATTGCCCTCAGAGATGAAATTCCCTCATGAAATTTGGACTTCAGAACTCTATTTGTGGTTTTCCGAAATAAACTTTTCGTCAGGAAATGATCTGGTAATAATTATGGCTCTATTCTAAAGTCCAAATATATTATTGTTAAGATGAGGTAATTTCGCTCCAGTAAACAGAATTAGTGGCGCGCATCCCGACCCCCTACATCACAACGGAACATTAAACATTGAATTAATGTAGATACAGATGATGGATAAAGACGCTATCACTGGACGTGCATATCATGCCACTTTTATCTGAGTATATTTTCCCTAGAATATATTACCGAGATTCATATCGTATTTTCCTATTACAATCTGCTAAAATACATCTAGAACTAATTGTGCTGTACTCAGATCAGTTAAAATTGTAACTTCATTATGTTTCACTCAAATCTTGGCAAAAAATTAGGTACATATTTCTCTCGATGCGGGACAAAAATCTAACGGATTTAACGATACCTAGAAAAACTATAACGTTCTATAACGTGGCTAACGTTCCTAGTGGAGCGTGCAGTCTAAAGAGTGATTTTTATCAAATCAAAGTGTATATCTGTTCTAACAACCAAACCGAATAGTCAATTAAGTAGTGACAATAATCGATTTCAACGGATTTATCAGAATATTCGAAACGAAAACTTACATTGTTTCAGTGGACACGGAGAAATTTTGTGTGGAATAGTTTCCAACCTTCCACAGCTGTCCCGTTTACATGTGCCCACTCATACACCCTCTTCTGTAACATCAATAACTTTGTATATAAATGGTAAAAGAAACGACCTTAGTTTTTAGCAGATAGTTTAATTTTGTTTCCTCAAAATTGCGGTTTTGTAATATACAGTATTAACAGTACATGTATAAATTTAATTTTTATGAACATTTTATTTTATTCCTTTTAACATTCATTTTGATTGTCCAGCAAATCTTAATAAGGTAACGGTTTTATTAATTTAAATAATGTGCGTTAATTTTTAGTTCTCAACATTTTTCACACATCTATTTTACGCAACACTTTATCTTGTAATTTATATTTTGCTTTACCCCAACTTCTTATTTTGCATTCTCCTACATTCGTTGTATATTTAAACTAATCCTGTGTGTTCTTGTAACATTGTTAGATTTTTCTTGCTACTAATTTAAACTAGTCACTCGCTAGCAAATAACAAGCTCACTTGACAAAGTCTCGCATTAGAGACGAAAAGTAGTATTACCATTGTGTGTTTATTATCCAAATAGTTCTTAAAAACTCGTGACGTTTATTTTATTTTATTAATTTGAGTCAAAATTTAACTGTCTGCTAAAAGCTCAGGTCGTTTCTCTTCACTATTTTTATTCCAAAGAGCACAAGTGAATAATGATTAATTCAGTCATTTCAAGTAAAACAATGCAATACAACCTTGCATGAATTAATGACAAAAAGTGGATGTTACCGCTCAGAAAGTTTGGGAAAATATTTATGCAGAGAACTGCAGTAATATCGTTCCTAATCATGGAACCGAATATTATAAGACAGACTTCATTATTATAACAAAATGGTAAACGTCTCACTTTGTGACTCACTTTTAGGGGATTTAATACTCTGAAATTATAATAAAATTAGCTTCTCTGTGCAGTCATTTCATGAATAATGTGAACAATGACGATGTATATTCGGCACACTGTGACACGGTATAAACAGGAGGTCACCTCGCGTTTGCCCTATAAGATAGCATTCGACTGCGAATAACGACACGTTGCTTTTTACCCATGCTACAAGCCTGATTGGGACGAAGCCCCAAAGAGGGATTTGGAGGTGAAACCCATCTGCGAATTTGTTGGGACGAAGACTCAATAGGAAAGCTTCTTTTCCTCATAGTTTATTTTTTTAACTGTAATTGTTTACGAGTTTTCTTCTTTTTTTAATTTATTGATTTATAAAAGTAAAAGTTTTGAATAAGATTTCTAGATTTAAAATTATAAAAGAAAATTTAATAAGCAACACTCCAATGTCGCTAGCATCATTAATATTAGTTAATGAATTATAATCCAAGTGTTTCTTAACAAGTTTCATACTTGATACTGTTCATAAAAGCTTTACCGTGGTTAACGAGTTACATCTTTTTGAGAAGACAAACTCAAGCGCACCCACAATCTTTTCTTCTCAATTTATTATTGTAGTTTAAGTTCCATCGTAAAAGAAACAACATAAAAGCGGCGAAGGAATGAGGCAGCTTCTGGCTCTGGAGACCGAGACATGGTGGTGGGGGAGGGGTTGAAGAGTGACAATGATATGACTGAGAACCACCTCACCCCGAGGGCGCGACACAAAACGACGTCGAAGGTGAACGTCGACTGTGCGAAGGCGTTCGGGGATGGAGGTTGCGAAGAGGGGGAAGATGGGTGCAGAAACAGATGCTACGTCACGCACGCGCTCTGTTGACCCTGGGACTCATTTAACGACGATGCGCTTCTGTTTCGACGCTACATTTTACACACTGTGTGTTGTGGAATATATAAAGTTAAGAAGAGTAATGCCGCGTTGGAGGCGGAAGAAATGATCAAATTAACTATCGCAACTTATACTTTTAGATACGAAAATACATTTAATATTTCCATTTTACTTATTCAAACATTGTTGATTTTCCCGGTCTGCTGAACTTATTTTATATTCATTCATGATTCTTTATCTATATTTGTAATGTCATATTTAGTATCACTGTGTGTCCAGAAAATATTACTAATTTATTTTCGTGTCATTTTCATTCATTTATTTATTTTTGCTTAAGACTCTCAGAAAGGTTTTGTAAAATTCACTGAATGAATGGTTTTGAGAATGGATAATCGAAGATTTCATCCCATACGACCCTGGAAGTAGATGCTAAGAATGTAGCAAATTTTAACCTTCCTACACTTCACGATAGCGTAACACAGTATCAAAATGCGTAATACAGCCAACTATCATGTCTGTTCAAGTTGAATAAAATATCGATGTAAATTTTATTTATACCAACATTAACAGAATTTTTTAGTTCACATGTTCATCTCACAACAATTCCAGTTAATTCTCTTCATCATTTCTGATAATTTTGCAAAGTATAATGATAAATTTTCCAAAACTTAAGTGCAAATAAATTTTTCACCTGCGAGTTAGTAGCAAGTTCCGTAAATATCGTAAATAAAAGCTGGGATGATTAAGTTAGTAAAACCAAAATTAATTGAATAAAAGTGATCTTGAATGCAGAGAACGGGTTTTGCCTAACATTCTCCTCATTTATCTGCATGACTTTACAACGTCCCTGCAAATATGAAGGTTATTCCGTTGGGATTCGTAGTTGAGTAGTTTCTAGTGCGAGTTTTAACGAGTTATTAGAGCCCTAGAGGTGAAGGTTGTTTACATTCTAATAGATGGGGAAGTTCGTTGTGACAATAGCAAACTGATACAGCGTAACCCCGCACCCCACATTTCACGTCATCCGGTTTCACCCGTCAAAATAGGTTGTACCTTGAAAAAATTCTCATAGATGTGAAACATTTTAATGTTTTGATAAACGTCCGAATACCGGTAAATCTGAAGATGTAATATCTAGTGCAGTTTAGTTTCGATTTATTACATTAGAGTTCAAATTTTTTACGTAAATCTTATAGATTTCACATAACTATTGACTTTCCTAATTGTATAATTTATGTTTAAGAGTTTCCTGTTGTGGGTACTGAAAATAAGCTTAATAATTAACTAAATTTTATCTTCTTTGCAAAAATATTTGTGAAGAGTGTAATTTGAAAAATTAAAACATTATTAATGGCAAAATTAATGAGCCAAAATTAAGTACAAGGAATACCTTTCGTCAATAATTTCGGTTCTCAATGTTACTCATTTCAAACCAAGCCGGTCCAGGAGGAAATTCTATTCTATTAATCGAGTAGTGATTGTGTGAATGAATCTTTCTGGATATCTTTCTTGAGAACGACTGACGATTTTGAAACTATTCACAGAATAGAAGTACTTTTTTATGATAATTCTAGAAAATATCTATATTCCACTAAGTAACGAAACTTTTTTTTCTTGTCAAATTTAATTTACATTATTTTAGGTTTTTAGTAGACTTTTCAAAAATTTTATTTCATCGAAAATTGATTTCAAATAGTTTCTTTTAGTTTTTGGTCGTATATTAGTCAACTTAGAGATAAAATCATATTGTTTAATATTTTTTTAAATGTTTGTTTCAAAAATAATTTTTGCTACTAAGACTTTTTATTGTAATTTAACTAAATATTTGAAATCTAATAGTTCAAATTTAATGGTAAACGTCAAATCTTAGAGTAAAACACCTTCTTAAGAATAGAATTTCTGCTCATATGCTAAAAAAAGCGTAATTTCAGAGAATACTTTTCTGGTTGCGTATGCAAACATTGAGTTACGACGGTTTTCCATTTCTTGCAAAAAAACAAGACATAATAAAAAAGACAGGCAAAAAAATTGGTACATAGAATTATGGATTCTAAAGAATAGAGAACTTGATTATTTACAATGAATAAATTTAAAAAAAAACAAGTTCTCCTGAAGAGAAATTCATGATTAAAATTCCGTATCTCTTATCTAACGTGCTTCCTGCAGCCTGAATTATCATTTTGAGCTCGGTTACGGAGATAATACGAGCTAATAAAGTGAACGGTAGTGGCAATGGAAAATCACCATGTCAGTTAAATAATTATGAAGGTATGTAATTTTCACACGGGGGAAGCTCGGACGCCCAGATTTTGTATACTATGTCCAACGCTTTCTCATTTAAACCTGCACCAGCGTAAAAATTTTCTCCCATATATCGAGTCACTATCCTTCTATTATTCAGCAACAACTGCTCCGATGGATTAATTATATTTCGGTCATCCTCGTTCTCGATATTGGAGGGGAAATGCCGCAATGGCGTCTCGAAGCGGCTGCAGAGCATCTGCACTGATGTTGCCCCGCTGCGGGTCATAACGCTAGCATTGGTATACTGGCGACGGCGGCGGCGGCGGCACCCACCATGGCGGAGAGGGTTCCCCGTCGCCGCCACGCGACATCGCGTGCTGCTGCTTCGAGAGGTCGATAGCGCCCTAAGGGTTTGGTTGGTCCGTCGGTCGTGCACTACCGCACTCGAATCCGCAAGACGTGCTTCAAGGATCGGACATGGAAGTACTCTCCGGTTCTTTGTTCCCATGTCGGTTGCGAGTTTAATTACATTAGCATTTAATTGCTCCGCCAAGTAAGAACTGCTTTATTTTCGCGTTTCGAGCTTGGCTTAAAAGCGAAGTTTGTGTGGCAAAGTTGTGAACAAAGATCGTATCTTAAATCAATATCATTGCTGCATAACTTAATTTTGACTCACACCGTAAGTTGTACAGTTGTATAACGGTTGAAATATTTTCTGAACACGCGCATTACGAGGCATTGCAATAAAGATAGCAATAAAAAGTTTTTTGTATTATTTGTTGCGCTATTAGGAGTGGGGCGTGAAGTACATTTTCCTTCTGGCCAATAATAGAAGGCATCCAAGAGGTCGTGTCTACGAAGTATATTATGTGAAAATGAAAATATTAACTCGCATTTATCTTACCTCGCAAATCTCAACACTATTATAAGACATTAATTTGAACATAATTGCTATAAATCTCGCTTTAAAATACAATAACAAGAGATGTATACCTCAATTATTTTGGGATTTAATCGTAATCCCGAATTTTACTCTCGTCATTCATAATCTACAAAATGTTTACATCAAACGTAACGTGTGCCTGTGCATTATCTTTATTAACATTGATTCATCTCTTTTTGTGAACTTTTTATTGAAATGCATAAAATAATTCCACTAAGACAGCCTACTCTCTTTTTGTTGCAGGTACAGGTCTTGTAGTGTCGTGTCTGCTGCTTAACATGGAGATTTATTGTTCTGGAGAGCAGTCGTATGGGTTGATACATGTGCCCTGACAATCGCGTGAGGTCCACTGACGTAAGAGCCCGTTTTCCATTTCCATAAAAAAATGGCATTTGCATATTCAATCGGAGGTCGTGACCTTGAAAGGTCAGTCGCTGAGGTCCGTACAAGTATGTCAAATTTAACTCTGCCCAAATTTACATTTAAAACTAGCTGTCCACCTCTGCCTATTACAGTATCATTAGTTACTACAGTAAGAATATTGGGTTAATTGAAAACAGCGGAACCTCACATGCATTCATTTGTCCGAAGGAGGATAATTTTACACTAATTTGCACATTGAATCTGTATTCTACAAGAGAAAACAGTTCTGTTTGCTGAAACGAGATCACGGCATACAGGTTATTTCCTTTCGTGCAAATATTATCTATTTCAGCAATCAAACTAGGAGATTACCCATATAAACTAGATTAAACAGATAAAAAATTATAGAACACATGCATCGCCAAGAAGCAAATAGTACTCTTAACACGCATTATTAGAAATAAAAGGTAGATAACTAAGAAAACATGTTCGATTTTTTAAAATCTTTATGTTTCTTGGATCATTTCTTGTTATTTTCATTCTATATTTTTGTCATAACCCAGCATGACTCTGTAAAAGCGGTCAATAGAGCCCATTCCGATATATGTCAAGTAACAGAATTTTGCAGTGAAAACCATTTCTATTTGGTATGTTTGACGTGCCATTCAAACAAAGGGTGGCACGTTTCTTCCAAAATGAATAAAACAAAACGGGGGGAGGGGGGAAGCGGATGAGAGAATTGGGTTTCTTCCGAGAGGAAGAAATGGAAGTAACTTTTTTCTTTAAATAACTATCTCACAAGAATACACCTTAAATTACTTAAAATAATTTAAATAACAAAAAATATTTACATTATTTAAATAATTACCTTACAAGAACTTTGTTACATATAATATACAAATATAGGTAGATAGATAATAAATACATACGTATATTGTTCTTATTCATAATGTTGAGTTAACTCAATTAGACATATAAATATTCATCTTACATGCTGAATCAAAAATTACAATTTTTTATTATTTTTTAAATATAGACAACACATTTGACAGAAGTTTTTAATTCGATACCTCAAGAAAAGAAGCGTTGTCCGAAATGCGAACAAAATAATTAGTTTCATCCATTCCAACTTACCCATCTTAGGATGAACCTATTTCACTGAACAGTTTATATGGTTTACATTTAAATATAATACGTATCCTCCACCCACAAAGTTGCCGAACCTCAATTTTTTTATTTAAAAAAATTATTTTTCCATAAATATCTTCTAAAATTTGAATTTCACGAAAAATATTTTTTGGATTTCATTCTCTTATCTATTTCATAATATTTTAATTTTGAGAACTTGTTTTTTTTCTGTTGATTTCGTATCTCGGTGAATAATCCCATCTTATTTTTCTCGGTACAAAAAAGCGTGGAAACTTAAGATGTATCTGGATGAAATGATTCATCTCCTTGTGGATTTTTAACGGCTGAAGAAACTACAGAGAACGTTCGTATATTTCAGACCATCTGTGGTGTGAGGGATACCAAATTAACTGTGTTTTTGAGAAGCAGTCTGCTTAATCTGTTCGATATACAAAGTTCTACAAAGTAATTCTCATTGGTGTTGAAATTGAGAAAGACACATTCTCTTAAAGCAAATGCTTATTCGCACCAGACTTTTCTCTGCGAATCGTTCTTTGCATCTTATTTCGCGACAAAATAACACAAAGTACGTCTCGAAAACTTTATTAGTTAACGAAACCTTTCAGATGAGGACATGCAGCAGACTGAAAAATTATGTTGCGGGAAAAGCAAGATTTGGATTAACTCGATTGCATCTGCACGTGTTTTTAGTCTTTCTATAGAGAAACGAAAATGACATTTTCAAATGAATTTCCGTTGCTCTTTTTATCCCACACTATTAATATATATATATATAAAATTCTGGAATTTTTCTCGAACGGTTCTAACTACTTTCATAGAATTTATAGAACAGAACTGTTCTGAGATGAACCGGTTATGCAGATTATCACTTGGCGTGGATAAAAAAGTCAAAAGCCTCCTAAAGAAAAGAAAATATCAATATTTAGTGCCTTCTTTTCTGTCTATGTTATACTGCCTAAATAGGAGATAAAACGATGCAACATTTAATAATACTTTTTAGCTCAGTATCAAGTTTCATCTGTGTTTTCTTCAAGAACAAATGTGAATTAGTTATTGAATGGAAGTAGACTTGAGATTACCATTTAATTTTTCCAGCAGATAGTAATATATAGCCTGTTTCGTGTTTGTTCCTCTGAATCCCATGGTGCATAATGCAATATAAAGTAAACCCGCGTCGGAATGTCACGTCTTAAGCGTCGTTGCGTGCTGTGTGCGTGATCGTGGAGGCGATGACCGCGTGCCGTTGGCCTGACACACTACCGCACTCTCGAACTTTCGACTCACTGAGAGACTGCCAGAGGCTCAAGGCGAGAGATCGCCGGCAGAAACTGAAAGAATACGTCAAGGCTGTCTGCCAGTACGCCGGGCTACGGTGGGTGTATGCCGTGATAATTGAAATTTTCTTCCACACTCATTGGATTTGTTTAGAGAAAATATTTGTACCATAGTCGGAAAGACCATATGGGTATTTAGGTGAATTCGCGGTGCAGCCCCCCAATTTACGTTGAAAGACTAGTTGACCAGAGATTTTTTTTCTGCTGAAAAATAACTAGATTAGTGCAAGCTGTGCGTACTGCATTAAAATGGCGCCTAAGTGGTTTCAATACTGTCTACTTTAAAATACAGTGCACAGTTGTGCTGGGCAGATGTAATTCCCCCAAGTCTACCGACAGTAAACGAGATATGGAAGATGTAGTTCGTGAACTTTAGTTTCACTAAAACATCGCATGTTTCGAGTAGGGGGCTCGGGGAGACGTCGATATTTTTTGGGTACCAAAGCAGATATTTATTCCGTCAGATCCTGATTTGTAGTAAATCATCATCAAAGTCAGGAACATTATATTAAAATATTCGTAAATCATTGCAACACCTAATTATAGCTAACAATTAACTCATAACTGCTGGAATATTAATTTATATAAGTCACATGCTCGTATAAAGTTGAGTAGCATGTAAAATGAATGCTTAAAAATCATAATTTATTTCTTGAATTGTCAGCAATGGTCCCCTCCTTGAGCCCCTTTCCACAAGTCGCTCATATTTGGCGTAATTCCACTGGAGGACGAAAAATGCCTTGTTTTGACGTCACATCCTGCCAAGGATCCATTGCCTTCTTTTGTCTCCCGACGAACCCCGAGGGCACTGTCACACGGACACACGCAACCTAGGATGAGTGCGTGCGACGAACATGGGAGATTCGCATGCGACGAACTTCTATCACCCTCGTTCCCTCCTATTTTTGAAAGAAGTCTAAAAATTTGATGCACATTACAGGTTTTGAAAGGGGTGGAATTGAAATTAGCACTACATTAACTACAATGGTTTTTGAGTTTTATTAATTAAAACATTCGTCTGATTGACAACGTATCGGTTTTTACTAAACCTGCTATATGTCTAATGGTATGCTGGAGGGTCTTGTCAGTATGTTTTGTGGTGGTTGGATGATGTATTATGGTATTTGCAGAGAGTTCTGTGAAACTCAATAATAGTCAAACGTTGGTAATCTGACGAATGGTTTAATGACCAAAACTCAAGATCTCATCCGAATTTTTACACACGATACGACATTAAATTGACTTTCACGCTCTATACCTCTTGTTGAGGAACTTATATTAAATCCCAATCTTGATGAAAAACATTTATGAGATTTTTACGGAAATGAAACAGAATTACGTTGCTGAGAATGTTTTCTATTTCTTTTTTTGCAAATGAGCACACTAGCGGTTTCCAAACGTTTTAGACGCACGGATCCTTTAATTGATTAATCATTTCTTGTGGTTATTCTTGTATAATACTTACATAACACGTACAGTTCAATAAACTTTGAACTATATTTCAAACTGATTTGAATTTTTTCCACGTAATATAATTTTATAAATAGGAAGAGGAATAGGTAAAAGAACTTTAGTGAGTGTAAAGGGTTGTATTAGTAGAAAATTCTACTTTCAATTTAAATTCGTGATATAATTTGCTGAAGAAGATCCCTCACTTTTGCAAGAATGGTAAATATCTATGAAGAACTATGAGAAGCATCTGGAATTCACTATCGTGCTGAAATATCTTATAGCAATCCTTGCATTTAGAGATATGCAGAAATCCGGTGTCAAGAACAAACTAAATATTTTATCGGAAGTTGTGGGAACGATTTCATATCCCTCTCCCCGAATGATCCTTTCGTAAAATCTTAAGACTCCGTCTCCAAACCCAACGACGCAGAGGCGTTTAATAAATAATCTGATTGGTTGGCGATGATGGCGTTGGTAGGCATTCCACGCGTCTCGGCGGTGCCTGCACTCGCCAATGAAGTGGCATCGAGTTTTTTCTTCTTCGTTTTTTGCGCGTCTCGCGGCAGGCGCTTGAATATTGAATCGGGTTGCATGGGGCGCAACAGCAGCGATGACTCCTCTTAAAGAGACATCAATATTCAGAGAGAGTGCCCCCTGCACAAGACGCGGCGCGATAAGAGTGAGCGGCGTCTCAGACAATACTAATCGACACATGACCATGTATTTAAAAAAAAATTCATATGTAAATTTGCGTCGCGATGTTGTTCTTTGACAATTACTCACGTATGATATTGAATGCCCAAAGGGTAGAGACAGAAAATGTCTTTTTTTAAATCGGGGCTATTAGTTAGCTAATAAACTGACATTCCTCTGCAATTTTTTTAAATTTTTCTCGCCCAAAAGAGACGAAGAACCAAATTGAATAGTTTTTCTTAGGAATCCCGGTATTGAGATAGCAGCATCCCACAGTATATATTTATAATCTTCATTATTACGAGGACCTAATGAGTTGGACCAAACTACTTTATTATTTACATTGATGGACCGGACGCTCATACAATTTTTTGTACTATCTTGTCGGTAACGGCACGTCACACAACTGTAGTTCCAATTTTATATTACCCGTCAATATTAATAATAAATTTATTGTCAAAAAACAGTACAAACTGCGTACGACCACGTGGAGGACAATAAACTAATTTACTCTCCGGAAGCAAGCAAGGGACCATCCCATCAATTCCGATCAAGGGCCCTAAGGCAGAGGCGGATTCAAAATTTTCAGCAAAAGTTCCTAGATAAGATAAAAAGTTAGCTGCGAGTTATAATACATATATAATGTCAATATGTTTGTAATTTAACGCAAATATGTTTGTAAATTTACATGTACAAGTTATTATCGAACTATAGATTATTCTGAGTATAGTGCTTAAAAATTGAAATAACACTAAATTCACGATTTATTGTTACAATAGACCCGCCCCTAGACAAAGCCTAGAGAACCTGTATGATAAATCCGCCTCTACCCGAAGGAAAACCGGAGAAAAACCCGGGCCAGGATGGGGCTACAGAATTTATGTACACAAACGTGCCAATGTTGAGTACACATAAAACTAAATTAATATGAGCCATAAGACAACACAATCATGCAAGAAAATAGTTTTTGAAATTGTTATAAGTTGTTTAAAAAGTACTACAGCAATGGCGTGATAAAGCACAAGACGAATTTAACTTTTGTTAAAATCAATAAATTCTTTTACAGTGTAGAAGCACTGGTGCAGGAGGTAGTTTTTAACCGCGGATTTGAAGATATTCAATTTCATAATATCTTTTATATTCTTGGGCAGGGAATTATATAGAACGATTCCCGAATGGTATGGTCCCTTTTGGCAAAGAGTGGTTGACACTCTAGGGCGATGAATATTACTACTATTGCGTGTATAGTGTTCGTGAACGAGACTGTTTCGTATAAAGCAAGGGTGGCACTTCAGTAATTCGGTCTTAACAAACACGACCGTTTCATAAATATAAATGCAGGGAAGTGTTAAGATATTTAATTCCTTGAATAAAGGTTTACAAGAGTTTCGGGGGTGAGATTTACAAATTATCCGAACTATCCTCTTCTGAATTCTGAAAGTTTGAATACTCTGACCGGAATTACCCCAGAAGGTAATGCCGTAACGTAAATGGGAGTAAACGTTTGCAAAATATACGCAACGGGAAATACGTGGACTAACTGCGTTAACTAAGATTCGGAATGCGTAACACAATTTGCTTAATTGGGAATTAAGATTGTCAATGTGACAATTCCATTTGAGGTTGTCTTGAATATGGAGACCTAAGAATTTTGTATTTGTAACAGTTTTTAATTGTGTTCCGTTTAAAGAAAGAGAAACCTGGGGTAAAGATTTTGTGATACTATTGTGAAATGACATAGACACTGTTTTGTCAGTGTTTACAATGAGACGATTTGCATGGAACCAAGTCGAAAGGTTAGACAAAACTTTTTGAGCATTGGCGTGTTTACATAGTAAATTAGTGTCATCAGCAAAAAGAACCATTTTGCAATCTGATGTGGATGATGACATGTCGTTCACATACAATAAAAAGAGTATAGGGCCGAGAATTGATCCTTGGGGTACTCCGCAAGTAAGTGGCTTTGTTTCTGAAAGACAACGCTCAAGTATTTTATTTTTAGTATAGGATATTTCTACTTGTTGATATCTATCTTTTAAATAAGAAGTTAGCCATTGATGTGGAAGTCCACGAATGCCTAAAGAATGCAATTTGGTAAGGAGAATTCCGTGATCGATGACATCGAATGCTTTGGATAAGTCAAGAAAAACACCCTGAGGATTTTCTCCACTGTCTAGAGATGTGGTAACATCGTTTAAGAAGGAAAATATGGCGCTTGTAGTGGAAAAGGATTTCCTAAAACCGTGTTGATCGTCAGAGAGAATGTTATATTTTGATAAAAAATCTAGAAGACGCTTATAGAACAATTTTTCTAGGATTTTTGAGAAAGTGGGTAGTAGAGATATTGGTCGGTAATTTCCAATATTAAGTTTGTTTCCTTTCTTGTGTAAAGGTTTCACTTTAGCTCTCTTAAATATTTTAGGAAACACCCCTTCCGATAAAGAACTATTAAAAATATTTATGAGAGGAATTAATATAGCAAGGGAAGAAAATTTAACAATAAACTCAGGTATATCATCTACGCCTGTTGAAAATTTGTTTTTAATGAGCTGATGATTCTCATGACTTCACTGGCGTTAGATTCGGAAGTGAACCTAGAATTGAGTGGATGAATATAATTGGAGGACATTGATTTGGATATATTGAGTTCGTTATTTTGCCTACTTCTGAGAAGTGAGAATTAAACAAATTTGCGATGTCCTGAGGATTTGTTACGATTTTGCCATCGTTTAGTAAAGAAACATTTTCTTCGCGGTTTTCAGAAGTTATCGTGTAGTTTTTAACAATNGAAGAAACGTTTTCTTCGCGGTTTTTAGAAGTTGACGTGTAATTTTTAACAATATTCCACATGGCTTTCGTCAGGTTGTTCGATTTTAGTATATGCCTGTCGTTTTCCATTACTTTAGCTGCATAGACTACTTTTCGAAGAATCGTCTTATATTTACGAAAATAATTATGGAATTCGGGTGGTTGGTTATAGCGTTTTGAAAGATAATATAAACGGCGTTTGTTTTTTGAAGAAATCCTTATCCCTTGGGTGATCCATCTATTGTATCTATTAAATAATATCCATCTATTAAATAATAATAATAAGTAATACACGAGTAGTTAATTGTATCCGAATATAAACAAGAAAATACGATTTCTCTCAATTGCAGTCGAAGGAGATCGGTTCAGAAAAGACTACCACTCAAATTGTCGCTACTCGTATTGTCGCCTATCAGTTTCATCTCCGAACAACGAGAAAATATCTTGCAGTTTGTGAGGTTGGACCGACTACCTGAGTGGTAGTTTTCTATCTATCGTAGAATTGTAATATAGATTTGTGTTTCGGGTTGTGAAAATATTGTTTTGAATTCGTTATATCAACATTTTGTACCTGGTAATACATAGGAAACCTACTGTTTTTATATTTCAGTTTAGTTTAAAACAATGTTTCCATTTTCATTTAACAATTCATCGTTGTCATATAAGTTCAAAATTCGATTATTCGTACATTATTTGCATATCTTCAGTAACATAATTTTAATCGTATTTATTCGCTACTTAAATTTGAGGAATGCTGCATAATTGAACTGTAGTTTCGATGTTTAGTAATTTAATTTTTATACGCGTACTGCGCTATGAAGAGCCGAATAGTATTCCTATCCTTTCCTTCGTGTTGTTCTGCAAGGGATTATTGCTGCAACCAGTAGCTCGTTTCATGCAAATACACATTGTCAACCCGTCATAAACATGCAAATACTCTCAGTAACCTGATGTGGCTTTACATTACATCATGTCTTAAAGAGAACAGATTTCTACCAAACTTCGGGAAATTATTATTTACTGAAAGAAAAATGGCAGTGCATGTTTGAAATTTTTACCAGGGGGGGGGGAACCTTAAAATATTGTAAAAGGAAAGAAAACTCATCAATTATGTCTTGTTGCTATTAAAAAGTAGGAAATGTATCATCGAATGATATGAAGAGAATAGATAATGCAAAAATTCCGTTAGCGAAGAAACGAGGACTCAGGCAATATAAAGTAATGAGGACAAATGTACCATAGAAAGGTCATTCGCATTCAAGCAAGTTCGGTGCTTTTTCAACCCTATCCTCTCTCTTCTTACGCTTCATCACAAAGTAATCCCTTTTTGAAAGTGACGTAAGAAATTTCAGAGATTTTTTTTTTCGGGGGAGGGAGTTTATAAGACAGTGTTATGCAATTTTTGCTCTGTTCAAAAATGATTTATGGTTGTGAACATAGTAAAGAAATTATCATAGATATAATTTGTCACACATTGAGACAAATTTTGGACCCTCCCCCTTTCAACTGAATAAACTTACGTGTGAACGACCGTTTGGTTATTTCAACTAAAGAGTAGCGTCGGAGACCAAAACTAGACTTTAGAATTGGGAGATGATGTCTAGTATAGGTAATATCAACGATCCAACGAGTTTTTATTCATCACGAAGCCCCAAAAATATGTCTCATTTAAAAAATGCTGATTCACGTATTGAAGAATATGTTATTAATATTATTATGCTTTTTAAGTGTAATATAGTGTATTAATATTATTTTTTGAACTTTTGAGTTTCTTCGTCAATTTCTTTACGCTTCGTGAGGAATGACATCGTTGTGATACAAAGCGTTTCAAAATCAAGTTTTCTTGCTTAATTTCATAGCAATCAGTCACATTTTTTGCAGATTTCAATCTTGATCACAGAGAGCGATATAAATACATACTGAAAGACTCTGAACTCTGATGTTATGTTGAAAATATATACCTCACAGTAATATGGTTGGTGACACGCTGAGTATTTACAAGATTCTTGGAGCGAGTATTTCTATTGATTTTTTACCATTTTTCTCTGAAATATGGCTATTATTTTGCTAGATATCGTTTAGTCACAACGTTATACACATTTCTTGGAAGAACTTTATCAGTTTGTTTATCGTTGTGTAGTTTACTTTCGATTCTTCGCACTTTATATTCATACCCTGAGATAAAATCTTTCTCAGATTCTTCTCCTCTCTGACAGCCATCTTCCTCCTTGACAGCGTTTGCCTTCAATCCCTGCATTACTGGGATATCGAAGAGGGAGGCAGCGCGCGAGATTTATCGCTACGGTTCCCCGCGAGGTATCGGAGGGCGAGAAGGATTTGATTCGAGCGAGAGATCGAAGGGTGGGGCATAGGGGTCGCAGGTGGAGAGAAGAATCATATCGGTGGCGGCGTTATCACAAATGCTTGTGGCAATGAAGATATTTTCTCAGACGGACTGAGAAGAAAAAAAAGAAACATATTACCTTCATTTCATACGAAAATGTAGAGAGGGAGAGAGAAGAACATAGACACATCTCGCGTCAGTTTCACAATAACTGATGTATTTAATGTTATGATGAGAAATTAATTTGATTGGGAATACGCTGAAATTGGTCTAGGGTGATTGCAGTGGCAGTAGGGGCTAAACGTTAGCAGCCAATGTATAAACCTGCACATTAACGTATGAGGAATAAAATAAATGTGAGTATATTTTTACATTTGACCTTACTTTTTTTTCAAGATTCAAATATTTTTGTTCATTATAAATGTGCTTTTCGTGATTAGCTTGTGGAAGTGAATATTCTGAGCTTTCCCAAACTCTCTGCGTGCGCCCCTGCATACGTAAACCTCCTTTGTGTGAAACATTATGTGAGAAATATATTGCGAATATAGTATAGGTATATAACACCACAGAGACGTATATTTCGATTTGCGATTTAGAAAGAAGCAAATACAGGAGTCATCTCTGTTGGATTTGAGAATTGACGGAAATCTTGTTTCAGAATGATTGATTAGTACTGTATCGGCAGTCATTTCCCGGAATCTATCTTGAGGGCTTCCATATCCAAAGCAGTGTGTCACATATGTTATCCCAGGACAATAGTGGACGTCTAGGCATGATTCAATACTAGACCCAGTTGCATTCAATTCTGCGATAGGAACAGAGGTGCGAGTATAAAATAATAAACAGTTACCAAACCAAAGGTGAACTTACGTTTTTACAAGCACTTTTATACAATTCCGTAAAAATGAAATCAATATTTGTAACCAGAACAATTGAATATTTAACGTACCGCCTTATATGAATTAATATTTTACTCGTGATAAAATGAAAAAAACAACAACAAAAAACACACACACACAAAGCAAAATAAAGTGTTCAAGAATCTTAAAAAGGGACAATTTAGTGGGAGCAGTGAAGATTATCTCTTGCATAAATGAATATCCACCTTCAACTATAACGTAGCCAAATACGAAGAATCTACAAATCAACTACTTATTTCGTACGGATTTCAGAGAAAAAAAATATAAACATGCTCCCAAACACTCACAAGCACAAGACATATTCAGTCCAAATAGTCGAAAGTTAAGGTTATGCCCCCATTTCCTGTCTGGACTCAAGGAACGTATCGGCTGGTACATTACACAGTATAAGTTTGATTGCGGTTCTTCTTACCCAAATGTATCGCCAAGAGGATACAAGTAAGATATAGACTCATTTGAGACTCCTTGTGTCGTGAGATGAATTCTTCAACAACCTCTTGCATGAAATCGGAAATCCCATACACTTATAGTTTTTTGGTCTTCGTCTCTTAAGTGGAGAGCAAAAAAGTGTGTCAAAGAATTGTTTTTAAAAGTTTGAAAATATTTTACTGTTTCGATATTCATTTACAATTCCCACCTTAGCTGATACCAAATAGTTTCTTCCTTGAACACAAAATAGCCAGGAAGCCTTGGTTGGAAGAGTGCAACTTCTTTTGGCTAGGTAGGGCGTCCCTTTTAATCGGCAGGCTAATACTTTTTATCTATTTGGTTTGCTTTGTTTTAACTATGGAAATTAATTAATTTTGTCTGAGTCTGAAATATATTCTGTTCCTTTCCTTGAAATTTTAAAAACTTTCGTTGGCCCCTAGATGGAAACCTCTATGTTGTCCCAAATGTCGTTCGGTAGTAGATTTATACGAAGGTTTTCACTGTGCAAATCCAGTAATGGAGACACGGAGACCTAGTAAGTAATTTTATGAAAAGGAAGGATGAAAATTTAGAAGTAAATCGACATAGTAATGTGTAAGCGTGAGATTATGAATGAACATTTTTCAAACTGTTTTTATGAAAACTGTTTTGGAGGTTTATTTTGTTTTCTTTGCTGATTTAAGTTGGCGAAATAAAATTGTTTTCAGTTAAGGTTTTGTAAATGTTTAAGCGTTTTATTGTTGATAAACATTAAAAAATTGATGTAATAAGTAAAATGAGTTTCTAAGTGTTGGGTAAAACGAGAGAGTGAAGATGGAATCTGATATTTCTATCGATTTGCGAATCCAAAACGCTAACCTCCTCGATGTCTTTTAAACTCCCTCAACTTCACTTCCCCTTCGCGAATGCTGTATATGAATTCGCTCTGAGATGCGAAATGAAATGGAGGTTTCTTGATGCAATAACTTGCCGAATCTGGAACGTTGCCTTGCGATACAAGGTGCGTTGATTTCCATCTCTCGCTCAGTGCGTCTGTGATTCGCACATTCGATTGCTCTGGGTATGTACAGGAAAGTTTGTACAACTGTACGTTCTACCACTGAGTCAATGACCTACATAGAATAAATATGAATCCAGATTAGATTACATTTGTACTATCGGATTTGGTTTTTCGCTTCCATTCGGTTCTTGTCCAGCACATCCCAAATAATATTTTAAACTGAAGGTAAAAATGAACTTGAGACTGGGTGTGGTTAAGACACAGATATTCCTAGCATCGGTACGTTACTGATTTTTTGGTAATATTTGTAAATGGAAAATGTAGCATGCAATTCAAGCTTATCTACAAGGAACGGTGGGAGGTGGTTGAGTTATTGTTAGAAGGACTGGTTAGCTGGGTTTGCCAACAAATTGGCCCACGTGGAGGTGTTAGTAGGAGTAGTTAGAGTTAGTGATACTAGGTGTAGTGCGAGGGTATAGAAGAAGAAAGGTTCGCATTTCAGTAGTCACAGCTATATGAACGGGGACATTAATATGAAAACCTATATATTTTTTCTGGTACCGTTGGGTATTAAACCCGAAGTGACTTGGTGGTGAGCATGCCTGTTAACCCTTTAACTCGTGACTAGAGTTCTAGCACACTTTGATTTGGACCGCGTCACAAAATTTGGTACGTGTTGCAAAATGGGAATCATTTATTGACACCATACACTAAGGTTAATGGTTCGTTAGGAGCGTGGTCATTACCTTTCATTTAGTCGATTGAAATATGGAGGGCCTTGGTAGCCAGTCAATTACGTTTTCTTTTCTTATAACATCAGAAATATTACTTGAGTTAGTTTCATGCAATAATTAATTAATATTATGTTTATAAAAAAATATGCAGTGAAACTTCTGTTGAACTGTGAGGTGTGATTTCGTTCGTGACGAACATGTGACAGTAGAGTGTAGCACCATATAGAAACAAAAGTCAAGGTCTTCTCATATGAAAGTAATAAAAATGTTGAGTTGGAGTTGGTTGTATAAATACTTCAGTCAAAGAAATGTTCGTTTTAATTAATACAGAAATATGTTTTAATGGTTAAATAAGTTTGGTAAACCAACTGTATCCGGGAAAAATTCCCAATTAATTTTAGTGAAATAACTCAAAATACAAAAAAGAGATTCATGAAATTATAAATACAAGTATTAAAGAAAATGATCGATCTAGATGAACACCTACCCACGTTGGTTGGACATCGGACAATATCTGGAGAACAATGTGATTTGGTTTTTGAGAGATAGAGATGTCATGTAGAAGAGAATGAGAATACCTTAATAATAAATTCTTTAGAAACTAATACATTTTGATGAGTATATTTATGTATAATGAGTACTCCTGAAATCATTTATGATGATACCTATCACAATGCTAGCTAGCAAAAGAATATTCACTTTCAATTCAATGATCTTCTTTCAACACACATTTTCTTTCTTTTTTTCTGTTAATTTGCTTCATCAATGCCCTAAACACTTGTGTATCGTTTTAGACCGTCATGATCCAATTCCTGAGACGTAAAATAATTACTTTTTACGTACCTGAGACGTAAAATACGTATGAGTCGGAAGCATTACCCGGAAACGGAAGTGGTAGGTTTAGCAGCGTGTGTTGCAAGTATTAGGCGACGTAACAAATCTGCGGGTGTAGGAAGTTCCAGTAGGCAGTTACTGTACCAACACCAGCGACCGAATCATGCGGGCAGAGCTTCGGCAGGAACTACGGAATGAAGCTAATTGTGTACGTCAGGACTTGGACGACGAATCAATGGTGTGACTATCAAAACTCCCGCTATTAGAGTAGAAGTTCCCGGGTTCGATTACCGAATCGTCTACATTTCGACATCTCACATGTATAACATCTTTTCGTCACATGTTACATGTTCTCCATGTTACAAATCGGTTAAAATACAAGAAATAATCTGAAAACTGTTTAGAAAACATGCTAAAAATTTACAAAAGGTCGACCCAATAAAAAGTAAATATTTCTTAAAATAATACTGTTGGGAAAGAATTGACTGCACTGAAAATTGATTCTACTGTTTCAAGCGTAATTTTCTCCGGTATTTTAAATTAGAATCTATCCGAAATATACTTAAACGGTATCAGAGATCTTTCCAACCAAGGTCTGTGTACCATATTCCTTGAAAGAGATTTCTAGATTCATTGGCAACTTTGAAAGTATATTACTAATAATAAAGAATTCCATACGGTTAAGTGTTAGGAGGGTAGACGGAGCAACATTATTAAATTACAAACTTACCAAGGAAGAAAAAAATACAAACGTATGCAAGTTGAATAAAATATTATTTGTGTGGTGAAAATAATGGAAATGAACAATAGAATTCAATATATAAAATTATAATAAAATAGTGGACATGTCAGTATAAATGAAACTCGTGAAATTGTGCTATTTTTAAACCTAATTTTAAATTGTGCTAATGTTTCGACAAAGTTTAGTGTTAATGTTACGCACAAAACCCGAATTCGGACTTTGGACGAAAAAAAGACCAAAACTAGTTTTGGTAGATGCGTTTTTGCCAGAACTAGATTTGAGCGTTTTCAAAGTGCTCAATACTAGTTATGGCAAAAGAGAAACGTCCAAAACTAGTTTTGTCCTCTCATCAATAATGAAACTTCTTATAGTCGATACCAATTTTTTTTTTTTTTTTTTTTTTTTTTTTNAAAATGCTGATTATGTGCTTTTGTGAGTGTTTTTATGTTCGGATTGGTATAAAAGTATTCATCGCGAGTATATTACAAGCTTTTATTAACTTGCTCCGTTCGATGTATGTATACGTATATGTGTGTGAGTATGAATGTGTGTGTGTGTGTAATTTGCATGACAATAGATTACGGTACCATTTTCGGAAAATCTACCCTGAGAGAGTAAAATAGGGGTATGTATGTGTTTATGTTGTCCTTCCGTTTCCAAATTCTTAATTTTATTTTTCGACCACGTCCGAATTTCTAATCGAGCTGTAATTTTACAGATATGTATAGTTTGCATGACAATAGATGATCATGGTACGATTTTACGGAAATCTATCCCTAACCAGGCTAAAATGGTGATATGTATGTGAGCATCTATAACACCAGAATGCTTGGAGTAATTTGAACCAAACTTGGTACACAGATGACTGACTATCTGACAAGAAGCTCCGTGGGGATATACAACCTTGGCACTTTCTGAGACGGAGTGGGAAGGGGATAACAAGCAAAAATAATATATTGAAATAAAATATTTGATTGGAAACTATAGTTTTCGGTACCGTAGAGATGGACGAGGATAACCATTGATCCACATGAGATATAATAGCACTCATAAGGTGGAAATACGGTGGCAAGTTAAAGTAATCAAAAACGACCGATATTGGTGTGGAATACATCCTTTTTTGGTATCGCTGAATTGCATTGATACTGTCAATGCAACTTATTCCCACTGTCACCCTCCACGAGGGATATACACCCATTGAATTGGGAGTGAGAAAAGGATGAAATGTAGCAATTATCGAAAATGGCCGATATTAGTTTTCAGATCGTAATTTTAGGGACACCTGAAATCAGTAGTGATATTTCCGTTGACACCAAATTCCACGATCAACCACTATACACTCCTGGTACATTTTGGGAGGGAAATGAAATGTAAAATTTCAAATACTGAAAAAATTTTCAGAAATTTTTAAGTTGTATTAGTATTATGATTCTCGACCCCTTTGATTTTTTAATTAATATTTCATATTTTAAAAATATATATGTTTACATTCTAAGCTGTTGCACTTTTGAGTGACCAAGAAAGGATATTTTTTATAGTTTTACTTTTTTCATTTTTAGCACAGTACCTTGTAAATAAAACCTTGTTTTGGAAATGGTTCTTTAACGTTTATTTTATTGAAAGATTACATTGAATTGTACTTTATTCGATGTATCTAGACAGAAACTTAACAGCATCCCGAGTACCATAATTCATCTCAGCAACCCCGACAACTATGGATTCGACACAAATATCGATCGTTTTTGTTTAATTTTTTATTTTTTTGCCCGTCACACTCCTTTTAATCTCATCCAGAGGGGGCCAAACATACCGTTTGGTTGGAACTTCACCATAACGGCATTGATAGTATAATTTCATTTAGAAACATTGAAAATTGCAGAATAAACGCAAATGAATGTTTTTCGTATCATGCCACCCTCTTTCACTGACTTAGGGATGGAAGGGAAGCCATTTCTCACGGGAGCTGAATTTAGACTTACACGGTATCAGGATGTCGCGATTTAATTCAGCGACGTTGAAAACTGTGGATTCTTCTCTGGTATCATATCATTTTCGATAATTTCCCAAAGGGTGGAATGGTGTTTATAGGAGTTGTGCGTGATCTCAAACGTCCCCGAGAATGTCACTCATCACAGCGGCCACGAAAACTACAGTATCATAACTAATATTGGACAGTTTGGACGCATCACGCTGTTCTCCACCCTCTTAATTAAAATAATTCATCTCTGCAACCCCGGAGACGATGGATTTGACTCTAATACAGGGCATTTCACATTATTTTTATATCTCGCACTTCTCAGCTACAAGGGTTCCGTACCTCCGTGTTATTTAAACAGCATTGACTGATAAATTATTCACCTAAGACACCCTGAAAATTGTTTGTTTGATGCAAATCAGTCCTTTTTAATTATATTTACGTTTCATGTCTTTTCCACTCCCTTTAGAGGATAAAGGACTGTCATTTCCATGGGGACTGAATTAAGACATAAACTATATCAGGGGTGACACCTTTCATCTCAGCGTCGCCAGGAACTGTGAATTTGTAATTTTCGTTAAGTATTATATGTCATCTCCGATTATTTCCGGTAATTTTTAACCCCTTCCCACCGTTCCCTAGGGAGGCAAGTAATGTGTTACCAAGACAATAATTGTTACCAGATAGCGAGTCATGGCTGTACCAAATTTCGTTGAAATAGTTTCAGGCAGTCGAGAGTTATAGTGCGTCATACATATATCCAATGTTATATATGTAGATAGATAAAAATTGTGGAAGAAATTAATTTATAGACTTACATTATTGTATTTTATTAATATTCCACTTCATTTCGTAAAAAGGTTAATTTTAAAATCTTGGACATGTATCATAGAAATGTAAATTTTCCATCAATCTTAGTATAATAAACACAACACAATGGAAATGAGACACTTTTATAAATGTCCCATGCATGTAAATAACATGATAACCACAGGAAATGCTCTAGAAATTATATCCGCTTCAAGTACACGAAAGTTAATTGTTGTGAAAATGCTCAATACTAGTTCCGTTCTTCAAAACGCTCAAAACTAGTTCTGGTAAAAATGCATCTGCCAAAACTAGTTTTCGTCGTCTTTTCCGTCCAATGGCCGAATTCGGGTTTTGTGCGTAACATTAATATGATGTTAGTAATAACTCCGTAGAAAGTTCTTTTTAATCTAGAGTTCAAGATGCAAATCACACAGTAGAAGTAATATTCCAGTACTAAATCACATACATATACTGAGTCACATCACATAGTAATAATACACTTTTACTTAAGGAAGTTAAATAGCAGACAGTACATACGTGATACATTTAAGGACATCAAGTGACAAATGTTATGGACTGTGCCCCCCCCCTCCCCACTCATAGGGAGGAAAATGAATGATTGGTTGTCCACTATGCAAGTCTACACCATTTCGTGGAATTGAATAAAACGACTTAGAAGAGACAGACCATTATTTTAAATTTTTACCGGTCACCCGCCAACATAAATTCAAGCGTTTTTCGTTACAACTTCTTGTTAATCGAAGGCGTAGGCCTCGGTAGAAGACGCGGATAGGAGTACTGTATGCTACCCTGGAGACATCATAAATTAATTTTAATCAATTTATCGTTGATAATTTACCATAAATTAATCGAAATTCTATTCGTACTTATACTTTGTTTCCTTGTCCATACTAATACATAAATATTGAAGTGCACTCATTTATTTCGGAGACTTTCGCCTTAATTACTAATTCATCTTTATGAAATCGGCAGAAAGGTAGACTGAAGCCTAGGGATGGTCACAGGATCTGCTACATTGACTTCATTTTAACATTCCGTATACTCAACATTAATCTGTATTTATGAGTGGCTTGTTCCTGACTGACGCATCAACGTAGAAGAAAAAAATTGCTAAAGATGGAAACTTAAAATTTTGCGATGTTGCCCCCGCTTTCATCCATTAAGAAATTTTTTATATTCCGATTTTAAAGGGGTAAAGTGGGGTGAAATGCAAATTAAAAATTTTTTGCTATATTTCACAAACTAATTCCAATATTTTTCTGAGATGTTTTTTTTTTTCTATGTGAATGTTATTAATTCAAATATCTTGATAAGAATGTGCCTTTTTCTGTTTTAAATGTGAGAAAACGGGTAAAACATTTTCAGGTTTTGTTCCCGCTAATATCTCCACTCCTACTGATTCTACACGTTGGTACAGCAATAGGCCTCAAGGAACTCATACGATTATGAAAGAGATATTGTCTCGTTTCGACCTGAATTATATTTGTTGTGAGCGTTAGTATTTTCGTATTTTATGGATAAACTGTTGTTTGTTTGTTTTTTTACGACACTTAAATGAAAATGTCAAAACCTTCAGAAGCGAAGAATTTAGAAGCAGCAACAACTCGAAAGTAGATTTAATGTAATATTGAAGTATGTTATATTCGTAATGTATTTTGGTGCGGCGAAGGACTGAACACTATTTCAGCTGCATTTTGATATCAATGGGGATTCAAGACAGAATATTTGTATCAAATAAAATAATTCTCGCGGTCAGTATAGTGGGTATTGAGCTAGTAAATAAATAAATAAAGCAATAAGTTGTAACGATCAACATAAGATTGCTTGAAATTTGTGATATGATTTACTGATTATCTACAAGAATCTTCTGGGTCAATAACTATATCGCTGAACGAGAAATAATCGTGAAGCGAAGTTCGACCTCGCAGGTATTCGACTATATACGGGAGACTACTGCACAATGCTCACTGGTCTGAGACGGGAACATGAGGGCTCTTTGTGCAGCCTCCGTGGAATGATTAACGACACTGCGCTTAAGGAACGTCTTTAAGGGGAATAGCGTCTTATCGTAAATTTATTTCTCATGCAATTTTTGCGTGAAACTCTTGAGACGGGATTTCATAGGTTTTATCTCTTATACAATTCTACTTACATAAGATTTATTAATGCATTAAAGCCTCTTTTTTTCCCCGAGTTCTTCCAATCTCATGTTAATCAGGTTCAATTAAAAACATAATATAAAGTTAAATGTATGATTGTTTTGTCCGGTATATATTAATTTAGCTTATCAATTCTACTCACCCTGTATTGTTATTATATGATTCTATTTACGTTGTCATATTCCTTTAAAAATACAATTTCTCTACAATTTGGAATTATTCATCTGCACATAAATGTACCATTTGCCTACCTGCATCATTATCAAAGTCGATGAAATTGTGTGAAATGGTCTAGTTAAGACAGTATACTTTTTTCTTTTTTTTTTAATTCGTCTCTCACTCAAGAACATTGAGCGTTATGCGAGTAGCAGCGATTCATTTACGTGAGCGTCGCCAAGGGAGGCGGCTATATAATAGAGCAGTTTCTGTGTCTTTATCAAACTTCGTGAAATTATGTGAAGAAGCTGACAATAGACCAATTCAAATCCACGGGAAATGCTGGGTAAATTAAACTAATAAAGTATCGAAAAGAACTGCCTAAAGCTAGCAGTTCCATATCGACAGAAGTTACAGATATCAAAGATACAATACTATCAATCTTCAAATGAATCTAAGGTACGTAAATTATGATGTTAAATTTCTTGTGAATGCACCTGTTAGCCGATAATGGTGCAAATTGTATAAACGTAAGAAGTATTATTAATCCACTAAACAATTAAATGGTTGGAACGTCTTCATACTTTTTAGTCGTGTGATTAAACGCACTTTCTCATATACCCTTTGAGAAATAATTTATGAAACTTGATTTTAAATACCAAATTTTCCCGGAAGGTGATTTTCTTTTGACTTATTTTGCTAACTTTGGTTGTAGAGTGTATAATTATATCTTCTTCGATTAAAGTGCTTCGAATTTCAAAAAAACGAGCTGTCAATTCGTTGATTTTAGTTCGATAATAAGATTGAACGTGAATATTAAAAGTATTGTTAATTTTTAATATCGTGTGTGTTGAATTCTGTTCACTAACACCACAGTGTCCATAGAACTGAGATAATTTTTGAAACTTAATTGATATAAATCATGTAAAAATAAAAATTTGTTTTTGAGCTATTTTCACTGTATGTGTAATAATTTTTCATAAACCAAATGTCATGGTTATTGGTTTCCACTGCGTGCTTCGACAAACAAAAGTTTTTCCGCTTGCTTTTCCGAAGTGGCTGACCATTGAGAAAAAGATAACTTTTGAAACCAGCTGCAGAATTCAGTTGTGTTCTTTCCATATCCCTCTAGTTGGAAGTCTTCCAGTATGTGATGTCGCACAAGGATTGGATGCAAAATGAAGACTAACAGAAAAACTGAATCTTAGTCTCCTGTTGTCAAAGAATTTGGCGGTAAATTTAGTACAAAATCGAAACGTTTTAAATCCCTTTCAGACTAGACGTGCAGGGATGTGCAGGGCACAGTCAGGTGAAAACCTTGATCGTTGCATATTGTTCACATCTGCTGGGCAGAGTCCATTAGTGTTTGTGACATGAATTGCAGGACCAATCCCTCATTTCTTATTCCTGGCATTGTGGCATTCTCGACAACACACTATCGAGAACGAATCCGTTAAAAATTGGAATACTGTGAGAATTCCGCAAATCGATTGCCCTGTCTGACTCACAACCCTGCGAAAAAATTCCGGGTAGGGTGGAACTTGGTCACACGGTAAGACCATAGACTTACATAAAAAAGATCCAGCGGTCTCTGCTGTGGGTTGTCCGTGATAACATGAGACAGAAGATACTGTGTGGTGTCGCCCTCTCTCTCGCACGTCGGCTTGGAGGGGGTAAAGTATTTGTGAGCAAGTCAGCAGTCAGAGAGGGGAATCGAGTTCCCCCACCCAAATCCTAGAGAGAGAGAGAGAGACTTCGGCCAAGCGGTGCGTAAGACGGTTGGGTCTATTAATATGTAAGTCTATGGGTCAGACCTGCGACTGGGATCCGCGGTGGGTAGTGGTCCGATTTTACTCTTCTTTTCCGTCCGCTATTTCCTCCCTCCGATGGCCATTTCAAACTCGTCTTCGGTGTGGAAATTTGAGGAGGGCTGATATTTTCGATTGGTTGTTGGCTGTATATGGAATTAGAACATACCGAGTAAATAATATTGGAACTTCCAAACAATGCGAAGTGTAGTTCTTGTAGTACTAACATGGAATCAAAGCTTTTTATTTATGTAAGGTTACATTAAATGTTACATTAAATAAAAAGAAATATTAACAACAAGCACAATAACAGGATACATATTGCCAAAAAGCTTAAGAATGCACTTACAAACTTGGAAATAAATTAATTTAAATTAGTTCGACGAGTTGAGACGATTTTAAAAAATGTAGCACCTTCTGGCATTTACTGAGAAATTCAACAAATTTTGTCCTACATTTCAGAAACATTCAAATGCAGAGCTTGAGACATCCATACCCAGAGAACACGTGGATTGATTTCGAGTGAAGTCGACAGTAAACCTTTTATCTGTAGAAAACACCTCATCTAAGCGGCCATTCACTTCACGAATGGACACTCTCCGAGTTCGAAATCTCACGCGGAACAATCAAAGTCTCGAATCGATACTCGAAGTTCTACTACTGAAAGACAAATGAAACTTCCTTCGTAAACAAAGACAGTTGCTTCACTTGAAGACGAGATGGGATTGTAGATCGATGTGTTCACCTCATAGAATGTTTATTGTTAAAACGGAAGTCTCACTTCTTTATATAATTTTTATCACTAAAAAAATACCTATGTTTATCAGTATTGGTTTTATTTTATCGAGTGACAAAGTCCCACATAGTTTTTAACGTATGTCAAATTAAGGCTGTATTTCAGTTGTTTATTAAAGGTCCTAAGATAAAATTTAATGCTTTATTAAGGAGTATGCTCATTTTTTCATACGTGTAATTTCATCAATCTCTAAAAACGACGGAGAAATATTTGTGGATTGTGGCAAAAAAACGAAAATTAATTGAAAAATAGTTTCTTTAGAAAAGATATATCTGGGGTAAAATTTGACGAAAATATTGCTTTCTGGTAAAATTATAACTTGAAGTTTGCGATTGACGACGTAAAATGCGAATTTGACGATAGAAAAGTAACAATGGTAATCAAGTAGGAAATAAATTCCCACTAGAAACTTATCGTTCTGCAGGGTCATAATTTCCGTGTTTTAAAGCCTACCACTTAAGAATTTCATGAACAATGTCTCCTCTATAGTTACGAGGAAATGAGAATGAAATTGACTAATTCTACATTCGTAGTGTATTTTCATTTTCGTGAACGTGCTCATAAGTTTTAATATTTTGAACAGAACCTATGTAAAGAAGTATGAACAAAGACGTTCACATACTTCTTTAAAGGATTCACACAAGAATCTGAGGATTCATTTTACGACCCGAGACGCGCTAATATTCTGGATTGTAACTTTCCCTGAACGATATGATCATCTCTTTAATTTTCCAAGTGCATCATAAGCAGTAATTTCAAAGATGAATACTACAATTTATGTGGGCGTCTTGTTTGCTAACATAAAGTCACTTTTAATTGAGAAGAACCAAGTTTCAATTATTCTCCCGGAGATAAAAATATTCCGTATAATAGGAGCTGTTTCATATAATAGAAGAAAGCAAAAGAACTTAATTAACTTGATGTACTATTCATAGAAACATTAGTACTGAATTGGATAAAACAATGTAATGTCAAAAATAGAGTAGTATCGTGTTACCGTCCATTATAATAGCTATTACGAATAAGTCTGTAATTTTGAACATGTCAAAACATTGATTTAATATGAATTACAGAATGTAATCATGTCGGATTTTATAGCAATTGAGGACTTGTTAATCGACCCAAACTGGGAACTCGGAAAAGAGTTAACTGTTCCGTTACATTAACGAACTGATGATTCGTATGCAAAGTAATCTTTCGAACTTGAGAATATAAGCAGTAGCTGACTCCCCATGACTTCACTTTAGTCCAGTTTTGAATTTCTAACATTATATTGTTAGATCGCTAATGATATCTGTGGAAAGTATTTGCCAAATTCAATAGACAGATCATAAAATAAAACAATGTGTAAGTATAAATACATTCTCCTTTGTTAAACAGTTGTGATTTAAAATGCCTTTCAAAGAAAACAAAGAATTTGAACATAAAAGCTGTCCAAAGGAAATCCCAATGTGTGCTCAGTAACCAGAGAAAAATAAATTTCTTAAATAATCTAGCTCAGCGCTGTCCAACTTATCTTAGCCCGCGGGCCATTTTCTATACAGTTGCCATCGATCACACCGGCACGGGATGGGCTTAGGCAAAATATTACCCAACGAATATAACTAATGGATCCTTTTCATTTACTTATGTATTTATATATAACGCGATATTTTCATTCTCCTCCACCAATTTATAGTATTTCAGGCTGTAAAAATTAAATAATATATTTCTTTATTTAAAAAGTATTTTTAATATTAAGTATTACATTTTCGTATCGTAATGTATGACGGAGTAATTCCGAACACAAATTTATATTTTCTCTCACCGGACATGTCACATCAAATATCAATTCTGACAGCACAGACTTTTATCACTAAGTTGTACCACCCTATGTTTGATGAAAAATTTAATTCTGCCCGCGTGCCGCTAGTTGAACCTCTGATCTAGCTAATTTTTCGGTATCAAACAACTTTTTTTTAATGTTTCTTCCAACTACATTTATTGTTCATGTTTTTTCAGCTGCTGCTAATTTTAAGTTTATATATTTCTAAAATTCAAATTCCTCTTTTATTTGAAGAAATAATATATTAACTTTTTATAAATTAACATTAATAATTCTTCAATAACTTTATTGATGAACTTCTTCGTAGAAGAATTTTCAGTTGCACTGTAAGAAATGTCTCTCAAACATTTGTGAATTTTCTTCAAAAAAATTCTAAACTGTAGACCTAGAAATGTCTGAAAACTCTTGAGCTCTCAACTGTCTTCGATGTCCTCTCCGTTCCAGCAATTGCCGAAGGCGAGGCGTAATTATGTTAAAACGTCTCGAGACGGGTAATTAGGAGTGCCAGGGCACGTCCGGCGATACCAGCGCTGCGGACGGTCGCCAACGGAAGCTCTGCGTGACTGGCGGCTAATCGGAGAAGCAACAGGAGGTAGAGGATGAAGAAAGATTCTTCAAACCTCATTGAATCACGATATTCAGGAACCCAGCTCACTCCAGCATGCCACAAATACCTGTCGAGATTGGCTAAAAGAACCACTTCGAAGATTTTCTATTGAATATTGGATGTTTGGAGTTCTGCCTTTCATGAAAATATTTTCTACCAGCTATACTCCCGCAACTTCTTTAGCGTCAGGTTTTGCATTTTGTTCGTCAATAATCCATACTCATATATAAGTGCGAAATAAGAAAGTGTCTCTGTCAGTTTGCTACCTGATCTCGATTAAACCACTAAACAGATCGTGATTAAATTTGGCAGAAAGACAGTTTAAATGTCCAGGATGAACAGAGGTTAGCCTTTATTTTAAAAATATGTGAAAAGAAAGATCCAAATTTATTCTGACGATGAATGTCGAATTCGGGAAGAAAGAGGTGTATTCGCGTACGCCGCCTAAACGGCTGGCCCACAATAAATCGAAATGTATGTTCATAAAAATAAGGAACATAAAGAGAGGCAGTTGCAAATTTATGACAGAAAATCTGCACAATGCTAATTTAAATGTTATTAAATTACCTTTTCCTAAATAGTCTTTTATTTCTTAGAAATGGTTCAAGAATTTCAATTTAGCAAGGAAAATTTTATTTTGTTGTTTTGAAACAAGAACACAAAACAACCTATTTTGTTCTGGGAGTGAATCTGGGATAGACACGATTACTTGCTAATATTATAGAACCGAAATGTATTTTTTTATTTAGGTTGTGTCCTAGATTTTATTTCAGAATGTCTCGCAGAGACATTTCTGATTTTTATAGAAGAAATCTCTATTACAAAAAAGAAAAAGAAAAGAATGACGACTTGTATTGCTAAGAAATTGGAAAGATGGAGCTTCTTTAATTTATTTTCCATAATCGCGAGTTTCAAATGTCAGTATTGGGTATTGGGTTTTATTCCTTTATCTTCTTTAATGAACCTTCTCAATTAATGGAGAGTTTAGTTTCGTTTTACTTTCTGATTATATTTGAAGAGAATATAATCGCCTAAAAATATTTTTTTAATGCTTTAGTGCATGCGAACTTTCTCCGTAACACGAAACTCTAATTGTTTTAACTACAGTCCATCTGATTCTATCTCAAGCATTCAAGCTAAAGATTGTTGGGATCTTAATGAAATGTGCAGCGTATTTTATATTTTACGCACCGGAGGAGGTGAAGTTTTATTTCGATTTATTATTTTAACCACAAAACAATCACAGTCAGGGGTTTGCAAACTCGCTCCAAACTAACTGTACTTGACCTTGGTTGCGAAGATAGCTTTGTCAGGATCCAGTCATTCTGAAACGTTATTTTTGCCAGAACATTTATCTTGAAAGCTGGAGTAAACGATTCAACCATAAAGTGGATGTAATAAATTATTTAAAAAATTACTGTCAAAAAAGCAGTTACACATGGCATATGACCACGTTGAAAACAAATTAATTTATTCTCCGAAAACAAGCTAGATATCAACCCTTCAATTCCGATCAAGGACTTTAAAGGCAAAAACTCATTTATTTCTTCTGAATCCCCCAAAGAGAAGAGAAAGACATATTGGCTACAAGTTATAATGTCAACAGTTTACCGACAAATTTATATATCATAGAATAATAATAATAATAATAAATTTATTGTCAAAAAACAGTACAAACTGCGTATGACCACGTGGAGGGAAAAAAAACTAATTTACTCTCCGGAAGCAAGCAAGGGACCATCCCATCAATTCCGATCAAGGGCCCTAAGGCAGAGGCGGATTCAAAAAATTCAGCAAAAATTCCTAGATAAGATAAAAAGTTAGCTGCGAGTTATAATACTAATAGAATGTCAATATGTTTGTAATTTTAAGCAAAAAATTACATGTAAGTTATTATCGAACTATAGATTATTCTGAGTATAGTGCTTAAAAATTGAAATAACACTAAATTCACGATTTATTGTTACAATAGACCCGCCCCTAGACAAAGCCTAGAGAACCTGTATGATAAATCCGCCTCTACCCGAAGGAAAACCGGAGAAAAACCCGGGCCAGGATGGGAATACAAAACAAATTACGCACTATTAACAAATACGTAAAATTATCAAATCGTTACATTATTTAAAAAATTGCTAATAAATGGTAACTGTTAAAATAACTCTAAATTCGAAAATTGTAAGAGTAGTATTGTTAAATAGTGTAATAGTCCCTAAGCAAGAGCCTGGAGAATCTATGTATAAAAACCGGAAGAAAATATGAGCAGGATGGCACTTTTCACTCCAAGCGAGGTATTGACATTTCAGTGTATGTGCGAGCTGACATTCACTCGTATTGAGATTAATTTCACTCGAACGAATTGACAAAGTGGACGATGTGGATGTAACATGTACATGATTATGTACATGAAGCACACGTGCATGTAATTGAGTGTTGGGGCGTTGTGTTGTTGCAGCGGCGCAGAGGGCTGCTGAGCATCGTAGTGGTGGTCGGCAGAGGAGTGAGGACCCTGCAGCGGAGGCGGCGCAAAGCGGCGGCAGCACGGCGCCCCGAGGAGCGGCGGCGGACGGCGGGGGTGGCGCTGGAGGAGGTCTGTTCAATGCTAGTCATGCGATGCTGAGGCATGTTGCGAAGAAAAAAAAACATTTGCTCTTCCTTAGCGTCTCTTCACATAGTTTTTAGTCCTGCTGAAATGCTCACACTCCTATTACATTATTCACGTCCATTTCTTGAATCTATTATTGTTAAATATATCGTGCGACCTTAAGATGTGTTCTACACTATATTTATTGTGAACTTGTTCAAAAAAGAAATACTTGTAAATGGTATAATTGTTACTCCCGGACCAATTAATGTACCGCAAATTTTTTTGAACAAAATAAGGATTTAATATGGAAATCAATGTCAATCAATTCTGTTGTGATGTTGACGTTTCATATTCCCTCTATTTTTGATGGGGGTCCGGTCGGGTCGCATTGCATTGCAAGCATGCGTACAGCCCCATGGTAACATGCCGGGAAGGGTTTTTCATATCTCGACAAGTGATTACTTTCGAAGAACAATAATAGTCAACTTTTCAAAATTGGTCCATGAATGTTGGAGAAATAAACTTCGGTTTCCAAAAAATTCGATGTTTTGTACACAGAAGTCCTTTAGTTGTATTTTCTTATGGGTGTGCTGATTTCCTCATCTACGTACATTAAAGAAGTGATTTCCATTAGATCCACGCATTAAATATATTTTTGTCCTCGCATTATGCAGCCTCTTAAATACCACCGTAATCAGAGGAATTTTGTACTTTATAATTTAGGCAAAATAGTGTCTCTTCACATAATTAATGTGAAACTATTTTAATATTGATTAAAGACGTAATATGATAGTTGAAAAGGGAACCCTCCTTTTATCCATCTCCTACTACTCCTAGTATCTCTAACTCACACTATTACTATTTAACATCTCCACTTGACCTAAGTTGATGGCAAACCCAACTAACCGTCTTACCTAGTAACAATTGCCCACCCACCACCTGTCTCCCATCACCCCATGAAGATAAGCTTCAATAGCATGCTACATTTCCCATATACAAATACTACAGTGCAAGAGTTAAATCTTGCAAAAAATCAATATGTCTTTTTTTTTTAGAAAAGAATTGAGAATAACCTCCTTTGCCGCAATTCCGGTTATATATTTTGCTTTTTTACCATGTTATATTTTTATTACAACTCAGCACTAACGCTTGAGAAAAGTTTTAAATGTCTATGTGTGACCTAAATATGGAAAAATTTAATTGCATTATTTACCACTCTCAATATACTATTCTTTTAATTAAACATTAGAATTTGTACCAGAGAAACAAATATTAAACCTACGCTAGATTGTTTTTGTAGTGATGGGTGAGAATGCGTGAGCCTATGGAACATGTGTTGCACATTTCACAACCCATTTGCTTTTATTCAAAACCGAGTATTTTGTCAATATTTTTGTCACAAAATTTTGAATCAAAATTCACAAAATATGTAGCAAGCTTTCTCTCTTCAGTGCATTGTTCTATTGTTTCTTTCTCATATCATTCGATAAACCGAATCATGACGGTCCCAGTACTTTTAAAAGTAACCACGTCATCTTCTGAAATATCCCCCAAATGGTTGAAGGAACAGTTTTATCCCGTTGGAATGAAAATACATTACCGTTTTGAAGTGTGCATTTGTGAAGCGAAGTATTCATTTACTTTTGAAACGTTTCTTACGTATAGGCAACATAATTGAACAACACCGACGGTTTGATAGCTTCTCCGCCCCCCAGGGGACTTACATCTAGTAAGTACGTGTTTGGCAAACACAGGGTCCCGAGCTGAGTCTGGCATTACTTCCACTTACCTGTGCGAGGCTCCTTCCTTTCTCTTTCCTGACCGTCCTTGGTCACCTCTTGTTCTTTTCGATCCCGACGCTATTAGGTTGCAAGGGCTAGGGTATCTTTATTTTCGTAATGTTTTTGATATGTTTTGGTATGTTGTAATTCAGGAGGATTTTTAGTATGGTTGAGTGATTCGGCGAGTCCCACACGCGGGGAGAGTCATGTTGGCTCTCCTCAGTGCGTAACTGCATTTTCCCTACCTGTACAGCATTTTAAGGCTCTAATGACCTCGATGTCGACGAGCCGTAAAACCCCACAAAAAATTTTATCTAACGCTATCTTAGGGTTTAGTTATTTCTGAAACAAAATTACTTCACCGATCGCAGGGTTGGTTTGTGGATTGCATTGAATGGTGAAGATGGATGTATCACGGAATTGCACTTGAAGTGCAACCGATAAAGTGATGTTCATTTAGAAATTAACTGAGCCCTAAAAAAGGGAGCGTTCCCTATCGAAACTTCGGCATATTTAAATTATATTGCCTATATTCGAGAAACTGTAGTAATTATTAACATGGCAGAAAACATCTCTTTCATGTTCATTTATTTCTTCCGTGAAGATATGTTACAACCTTCGGTCGGGTAAAAATGGCGACAAGTCGGGAATTGAGCTGGGAATTATCCAACTTCGTATGTACGTGTGAAGCCGGTACTTGAGCGCACACAGCACAACCACCTGGTTCATTTATCTCTCTTATGGGGATGTGTCTGGACGGAAGTGGTATATAATGGTGTAGTGGTTGACACCCCAGCGATCAATAAAGGAGTCCGGGGTTCGATTCCCGGCTTGTCGCCATTTTCACCTGACCGAAAATTATCACATCCCTTCATCCGTGTATTAAATATCTTGATTTTGATAGTTGTGTTCATTCCTAATGAATGCGTCTATTCAATCGATGTATCCCCTCCACCCAAGCGGCGCATTGCGTTCATTCGCGCTCCCATTCCAATAGAAGTATGTTTGGTGATGGTTGGCGTGTGCAGGAGGCCCCGGGGATCAAGTGGGTCCTTGTGCTGTGGCGGAGACTGGGAGTGGCGGCGGAGGGGCCACCGGCACTGTCACTGGAAGCGAGGGCGTCACCGGCGGCGTCCTGGCAACCACCAACGGCCTCGTGGCTTACAGCCGCAGCACGCTGCTGGAGTTGGAGAGCTGGCTGCTCTACCAATGGCTCGCCCGTGATTGCCCTCGTGAGTGTATTTGTTATTTTTAGCATGCGCGATGGGTTTCTTGGAAGGATTGCCAGTTACGAAAGGTACAGCTTTGTCGATGCTTATTGAGTGANTGATATCAATGAATTCAATGTTTTTTCATTTTGCTTCTTATTTAGGCAGCAAAAGACAGCAAATACAAAACCCTTTGTCACTTTGCTTAGCAGGACGTCGATTTTTTCATTCGCAAGGACTTGACATTGACGAGCCCTAAAGCCCCACAATAAAATTCATTCACGTTTTTTAGAAACAAGTTATGTTATTTTGAATTCATAATAAACGTATATTTTTTTATCAATAAAAGTACGTAACGATCCTCATCATAAATGCTTCCGAGCTAGATCGCCTTTTCATCCCAAAGTGGCGCTATTCTGTAAATGTCATGAAAATTGAGAAGCAAAATCCAGAAATACACGTACAAATATTGCTCGCGTAAAGTAGAAAGAGCAACCTGGTGACTGATTTTGACAGAATTATTTTAATGGAAAAATAAACTATTATCTATCGACTCGTATAATAAAATTTGGACCTCGCTAGGTTAATAAATAAAACCATCTTCGAGTTGAACGAACTCTTACGGATAAAACTGTTTTTAAATAAATTATCGTGTAATTTCTTCGAGAATATGCATAAAAAATATCACACTTGTCGCAAATTTAATATATAAAAAATTGTATGTAAAGAAAACAGTGCGAATTTGCCGTGCGTTTCCGGACAATCAAGAAATTTATTCTATGAAAACTGTCGCATTTCAGAATTCTAGTCAAACCGAGAGACTATATTTAAAACAGTTTTTCTATTTAAACGGTTTAACTAAATATTATTAGTTTAATACACAATAACTCATGAATTTGTTATATTGAGTACTTTTAATAGAAACAGAATCGACAATATTATAGGAAGTTTTAGTAATGGTTATGCTATTGACTACCTCCCACGCTCATATTACCTTAGTACGGTGGTCATTTTTTAAGTAAGAACTGTTTGCGCATCGTGTTCGCGTGGCCTGTCACGTGACGTCTGTTCCAGGTTGGCCACTCTCGGCCAGTCCCCTACAACTCCGACGGTACGTTTCGTGTTGCTGCTTGTCTTGGTTGTTGCGTAATACTGCTTTGTTTACGCCATATCGATAATGAATCCCGTCGGTTGTTAAGTGCGATCCATAATTCGGTTTTCAAACGCAAGTTGTTGAAGTTTATGGGGAAGATGTAATGAACGATCACAATGTGCGTAAGTGGTGCTAGCATTTTAATGAAGGAAGAGCAAATGTTCATGATGAAGAACAATCCGGACGGTCGACTGTCATGAATGAAGAGTTGACACAAAGGGATGATGAGGAATTTCGCCAAAACACGCGCTTCACTATTGATGAGTTTCATCCCTGATTTAGCACCATCAGGCTTTCATATTTTTCCAAAACTCAAGGAATTTCTGGGTGGAAAGCGCTTAGATAATGATGACGTGTTGAAAGAAACTGTTACTGACTGGTTAAATTCACCGGCGGCAGAGTTCTTTGATGATGTATTCAAAAGCTTGTATCACAAGTGTTTAGATATTAATGTAGAAAATTTTAAAAATGTTGATCTTTTCATTTCTAGTAAAAGTAATATTCATAAATGAAGTTTCTCTTTTATTATTATAAAACGGTTCTTGCTTAAAAAATAACCTTCGTAGAATAAGAATTTGTTCCTCGCATTCAACAATGTTGAGTATTGGTGATTTTTTTCTCTTTCCTCTGAACTTTCACGGAGAGTGGGAAACCGAATCACTTCGTGAAGCCACAAATCACTCTCCAAAGTTCCCATCCGGGTCTTCATTAGGGATTGACCTCAAGGAATCGGATTGAGAAGTTGAAGCGCGTGAATCTATGACTCTGCGGGTCTCAAGTACTTGAGATGAAAATGGAACTTTTTCACAAATATGAAGTTGTTTGAATTGGAGGACCCCAGAAGGGAATGGTCTCACTAATAATCTTAATCATATGACCATTATATTGTTTTGCGTGGTGATATATTGTATTTTATTGTACTAAACCTTCCTTTAAAGAGGCCGAATCACTGATTTCGAAATTAAAGAAATGAAATTCTTGCCGATTTGTTTAATATATTATGTTTATTGTGTTTATGATTCAATTTTCATCATTTTGAGATACAAAACGTTTTTCCCTCACAAATTCAGTAGTTTGATAGTATGTAACTGAAATATAGTTTGATAGTACCAATATTTCAAAACAAAGACTGATTCTCCGAACTTGGATGTTAACGCATACTAATTCTTCCTAAAAATATAAAAGTAAGACATTTCATAAAGTAAATTTCAAGACATGAAAAGCTTTCTTCTTGGAAGATTTACTGAAGGTTTACTGGAATGGTAATGTGTAATTCATTATTTTAGGTTCGTACTCTGAGAAATTAACAATTCTTATTAGTTTCAAAGAGTATGAAATATTTTTAAGAGTGAATTTAAGAATTTTTTAAAGTATCTCCCAGAGAAGCCTAAAATTTGGACTCACGACTCCAAACGCGCACACTATTCGACAGGAATTCTATCTTTTAAACTTATGAGAATTAATAAATCTTTTTCTCTCTAAATTCTTTTCTTTGCAAGCACGCGTTGAATGTGGTATATTTCCAAATGTTCAGGAACTCGAGATTGCTTAATTATCTGATGTAAAATCTATAATACTTTCGTAAGTTCGCAATCTTTTCAATAATTTGATACGAGATGTTCTTTGTATCTTGACATATTTTTTATCAACGTTATGTCTTTCTTTACCCACGTAAGTATCACTTCGTCTATGCTTTCATCTCAATTATGTTTCCATTGTGCTACTTTTCTCCATCCTCTTCCTCTTGTAGAGCCTGGAAGAGGCGCCACTTTCGCGCTATCTATTAATCTACTTCCAAGCTTCTGTAAGCGCTTTTCCTCTTCAACAACTACGTAAGTACTTTTAACTTTCACCACCTTTTGGCTCCCCTTCTTGCGTGTCGTAAGAATTAAGACTCTACTACACTTGCAATACATCTCTTTTTTCTCCAAGTCATTAAATTATAATTCTTTAACTTTGGAACTTAAAAAAATTTAATTTCCTTTTTACTTTTCTTAAATTCCTTAACTTGTAACTATTAATTATGCTATGTTGAATGAAAATGGGAAACATGACCGAGATTCGAACTCGGGACCTTGAGCTTAGCGCGCTCATGCGCTTTCCAACTGCACCACCCCGTTCGCCACCCGGGGTCGTCTCCCATTTTCATTCAACATAACATAATTAATCTGTTACCTGGCGGTGAGGTTCACTGCATTTTAAGATATTTCTATGTGTTTGTAACTATTTCTGTTGCTCGCAAGGATTCGAAATAATTCGCAAAATCTTCCTTGCGTTGTCTCAGTAACTTATTAACACAACACACCTCTAAATTATCTATCTACTAACTTATTTGAAAATTAATCTAAAAATATTCCGACGATAAGTAATCTAATATATATTTAAAAGATAGAAAACATAATATCAGGTGTGTACAACTTTCTGCCGTTTTTTCTTTTCGACAGAGGCTTTATTGTAAATAACTGGTTATACATTTACGATTCAAAATATTGTCCATCGGTGGCCACTACTTTCTACCATCTTTCGGGCAGCGTATGAATCTCGCGTTGAAAAAAACTGCTCATCTTTTGAGCTTTTCTATGAATAACTTTGCGATGCCGACACAAATCGAGTAATGTTTCGATGGCAAATGGATGGATGTTATGTTGACAAATGCCCAAGCTTATTGTTTGACGTCTACATCTGTTTATTTCTACCACCACATACCGCTAATGCCATCTATTAGAAAACGGCGGAAGCAAAGTTGTACACTTAATGTAAAAATTATATTTATTTCATTTTTATTTACAGTAAGTTAATTAAATTGTATTAAAACACTGAAAATATTATTCAGTAAGTACATACATTCAAAGATCTCACACTTAATATACTCGAGATATAAACACTAGACTTTTCGTTCCTCCGATAAAGAGAAACTCCGCTACCGCGTTTCAACGGTTACTCCCGAGACGTCACAAACATCTCCCTTCTCATCCATTTTCGTTTGAACCTCCCTTCTCAGTCTTCTCCAATTCTCTCCTTCTCTACGTTCCCCGCATCTGTTCGTATCAATTATTCCACTTCCCTTTTCTTCTCTTTCTTTCGCTCCTATACTCCAGAGGTCACCGTATGAGTTATGTCACGGCTGGCGCCTCGACACAGACTTTGAAGCGATCGCTCGGTACACAGCGACTTCTGACTCTTCAATTCGCACTGATGTTTCGTGTTAGGATAGAAAGTTACGGAAAATGTATTTAATATTTCCTTTTCCATTCAACTTTGCGATTTATGTGGTACCACTTATTTGATTTCAAGCATTGCCTCCGAATTGAATTTTATTCCTTCACAGCACTTTTATCTTTTATGAAGAAGTCAGACGGAATCAAACCAATGAATTTGCTTCAAAAATACTGTTTCCCCTCCAAAAACGTCGATACAGAAATGGGGTTCTTTTGGATTCAGATCTTATTAATTATTATTAATTAACGCAATTATTGTTTTTAGTAATAATTGTTTGAAGGAAATTAAAATTGATTAAACACAATGTTGCTTAAATACATAATAATGTATTCAGCTTTATTAATAGTTCAATTGCGAAGAAAGTCTTACAATTTAAATGTTCTTAATTCTAGGAAAACACTAGTTTTCATCGCACTTAATTCAATAATTATTCCTTATCAATATAAATTTTCAAATTATACTTGATACAAATTTGATGTTTATTACAGATTCAAAACCTTGGATTAAAATTTTTCGGTTTCAATCTGAGTACAGGTTATAGAATATTTGAAATGAAATTAAGTCCAGTTACAGATTTTTGCCCAGAAAGTAATTCTGAATTTATTCTCAGTTCCGACCGAGATCCCGGAAGGGAAGGGAGATTAATTTTGTGAAAGAATACCTGAGAAGATAGTTGAGAGTGGGACAAGTTGAGGAAGTGTCACTTCTTCTGGCGAATCAGAGTAACACTGTAACCAAAATAAATTTCGAAGCGCAGTTGAGACCTCGGGGCACGCGGTTGGGCGCAACTTTGTTCACGTGCTCCTTCTCTTAGCGTAGTTGCTTCACACTATTAGCTCCGACTGTGTTTTTTTTTCTGCACCCATTAGACCTATCCTCAAGATACCTTGTTTTGTATCTTATGATTTACAGTACCTTATGATGTTTAGCGGCTCAATTTTATCACACTTTATTATTTATTTTAAGTTTTTTATCGCTTGTTGTGTTTTATTTGCTGATTTTTGTGCCTTGCACGCCCCACCTGTGCCCCTAGGCGTGAGCTCCTGCTGATTTGTATCCTGTCTCCGAAGTCAGAAAGGTGAGGGAGGTGAGGAGGTCAGAAGTTGGCGATTGTTTTCATCGACGAAGCACTCATGGTGGACGGTAAGTTTTGCACGTTGCTTCTTTGATATATTCTCTTCACAGCGATTGGAGGTCTCCTGTAACATATTTTACCTTTTGTGGGCCCTGGAGTTTATGTCCATTGGGGTCGCATTATTTAATTTAAATTCTTCAATCGGAATTTTTCTTTTCCATTCATATTTTGATCCATTAATTACGAGAAATTTAAAAAATGAGCTTAAAAATATTTTTTATTTGTATTATTTAATAATTGGCAGCGTTGATTTTTTTATTTCTTTTTATATTTTTAATGTTGTTGTGTGTATTAGAAAATATTTTAATAATAATTGTTGAAAAATTACTATGAAAACTTAAGAATATGTATCTACATTCTTCAAGATTTTGGGGTTCGTGATATCTTGGGACCCTGGACTAGTGCATGCTTAGGTCCATACTTAGAAATGGTTCGATAGGTTTAGAGGTCTCAAAGAATGTAATTTTGAGTTTCCACTGTAACTTGAACTGGATTAGTTCGATGTATCAATTATTTCAACTTATTTTTTAAATTCTGATTATTAACGCAAGTTTATTTAATAAATACGCCCATGTTATATTGATGTTAAACAATGCTTTATTTACAACTTTTCATGTTTCACATTTTAATATTTCTCTTGATCCATTAACGACGGCGAACCATCTGGCACTCTTGGGGATGCCTATCCGAGACTGGTAAACTCTGCAATGCAAGCTGATACTACACGATGTAAAGAAGTAGAAATAGCAGAATAAACCAGAGAAATACTTATTTCACAGAAATGTATCCAATTTTTCTTGGAAGTTGGCATAATACGACACATTTTTGTCGACTAAGAGAATCTTCCCACGTGTGCTACACTCCCCCTCCCCCCAGCGACGTACCAAATTCTAGATATTTTTTATTTCGATTATTTGATTAGGAAAGTGACAACCATTTAACTATTGCTTGAGTAATTCTACAAAATCATGGTATGAGGTTATGAATAAAATCTTATTATGTATTCACGAATATTTTTGTATGAGTGACAAGGGCATCAATAGAAACTTCTCGTTATAAAACATGAAAGTGAACGTGTTGCCTCACATATGTATAAGATCTTTATTTTGAGAACTTTTATCGCTTCCAGGAACGGTATGTGTGATGAATATGTATTTAGGTAGCTATAAAACGCTGATATGTAGTCCAATATGAATTCCAATTTTAAAAAAAGATTTATTAAAATAAATTTTATATAGCATCTTTCTAACGCCTACAATCGAGCTGGCATTAAATGATGTTTTGACACATGGAATCCTTAATCGTATATCTGTTTCTTCGAGTTCCCTATGGCATGTGTCACGTGTCACGAACGTAGGATAGCTGAATGTCAACCGAATATTCCGCCAATCCATGTGTTACTTGTTTCTGTAAAGCCGATACCCGCATCGCACCTATATCTGACCTGGCGTGGAAAAGCAAGCAACCCACGGATCCGCAACTCTTCCGCCCTTCATTCTCCCCTCCATGGCGAATGTGAACCCTCCGATCACGGTGGATGGCTGGCCACGAGCCAGCAGGCACGCGCCCATCCTGCATTACGGGGCTGAGTCCCTGTCAATAATGCACGGCTATCAGGATCGACGCCTCGTGGAACCTCAGAGGTCACCGTGCCCCCCTTTCGATTCCCCTTCCCGTCTGTGAGGGGCGAACCACACACGAGCGCAAATGACAGGAGCTATGCGCTACCCTTGTGGTACTACAATTAAGCAGATAGAGGGGAGGTTAATTACTTGGAAGAAGCATAGGTTTTTTGTAAATTACTTACAACGTTGCATGTAGATTAATATACATTATTTGACAGAAATTAACAGAAGCATTTCTTCTAATTAACAAAAATATGTCACCTAAACGATGATCGCCGACCTAGATTTATCTTATAAAAAGTGTACATTATTTTCGTAGGAAATTGTTTACCCAAGTTTAGACTTTAAATTCGTTAAACAAAGAAATCAGTCCTTCATTTTTGTAGAAATTACATATATTTTTTTAATTTATTCATTAATTTTCTACAATAATGCAAACAAATTCATTATATTATTGAGAAGTGACTGTGACTCAATGTTACATGTTGTTAAGAGACTGTGACGGAACACGCCTTTCTATACTCTTGTATATTTCCATCTGTGTGAATAGTTATAAATAAAGCTGCCGCGAAAAAATTGATGTTTTTCTCGTTTACTCACAGCCTCAAATAAACTTTAAAGATGTATAAAATACATCAAAAAGATACAAATAAATATATTTTTGGGAGACAAAAAATAGTTACGAACTAGGTAGAGTAAATAATCCGTTATTTTCTCGTTATATCATTGTTTCTATTCTGTTGCTTGACTACTTGATTTTCTCTGACACAGTATAGAACAAACACAAATTGATTTCAATAAAAGCAATCAGAATTTTCCTTTCTTTTTCACTTTAATATTTATACATTTTGTAGGATGAAACGCCCAGTTGTAGTTTGCGTTTCACAGTATTCACTTTTCTGCAACTTTACTATAACTATGGTCATCATCTTTCATATCTGTAACGGAGAGTTCAGTTAGAGAGATGGAACTCTTCGTTTTGGGTGTCGTTTACTTTTTTATCGTTTGTCGAAATTCAGTTTTTCTCTTAGTTGCGCTTATTAGTATTCTTATTGTCATATAAACTAAGAATTAATTCTCTTCTTCTGTTAAGTTGTTTGTGAATGACACACTATTGACACAGTTAAATGGAAAACAGGATAATTATTTGGTCATTTATAACCAAATATACCGTCCTTTGTTTCAGCAATTTTCGTGCTATGGTGATCATATTAAATGTACGTAAGGTCAATGGTCATTTTATTCTCGCGATAAGTTGTATTAATTAATCATGTTACGTCGAATGAAAATTCGACGTAACATGATTAATCTGTTACCTGGCGGTGAGGTTCACCGCAATCTAGGAGATTTCTATGTTTGTATTAATTACTTTCTGAAGCCACGGAATAAAGTTAATTTGCCGACATCGACGAAAGAACGTATTCCAGACTCATTCATCTGAACATGAATGAACTTTGTTCAGAAATACCTCTGTTCCAAGCGAAGGAGAGGAGGTTATTTTTACTTCACTAATTAAAGGCAAAATTACTTGTCCCGCAGCGCGCCCTTTGATTGCTGTTCCGAGCCCTCGGGTTCATTTCAGCGACGTCCACTTGCCCGAGAGAGGCGCCTCATAACGAGTGTTGTTCGCACCCAACTTGCGCTTCGCACCCCACTTGTTCACTCAGAAGCCAACAGACCGAGGAGGTCAAGTCCGAGGGTTTTTGTTCGAACCCGGGAAACAAAATGGATGGTTATGAAAGTTAATGATTTTAGCTTGTACCGCATTTAGCACCTTCCTAGCTCGTCGTTACCGGGGATGGAGGGAGGGGTTAGTTCAAAACACACCCAATTGGCTACCACCCGAATACATCAGAATACAAAACTAATCAATTATTTGAATTATTCACAAAAAAAAAATCTTTCCCTCAGTAATATCACAGTTTGTCTGGTCTTGTCCTCGGTCAATCTGCAAATGCTGTAATAGTACCTTATAATAATTGCCGGGGTTACTATTTGTACATGAACCACAAATACACTATTATTGCAAATCAAGTAAAATGGAATGAAATACCTATTACTTGTACTCATGTACATTTCTTGTAGAATATTACATAATTATGATGGAATTTTAGGTGGCTCTTGCACCCCCCCTCCCCCAAAAAAAAAGAAATGACTTGACAGAATATTTATGGTGTTTAACTGTTTATAAGTTTTACTCCTTACTTTTTGACAATGAACGAGCATGAAATATGTGTGTAGAAGAGTAAACCTAAGCATGTAGACAGGGGAGAGTTCGGGGAGACCTTGTCTCCTCCTGGAAAGTGTTTTAAAAGTTGCAATAAAAGTACTGAATAACAGTTGAGCAAATTAAAAATATTTCAAGATCAAATAACTTCTATAAATTTCTGGCGACAAGTCTGGGTCCTCCCCCACCAAAAAGAGATGAATTTTTACCTGGCCAAACTGTTATATTAGTGTGGTATGTGGAAGCTCGCCCGCTTCACATAGAAGGCGCTGTCTCTCGCGTTTAACAGCGGGGAATCCCGGGGGACCATTCGTTTTAGGCTCTTTTTGGGCGAACGAACGGTAAATGACACTCAACTGACACGTCGGCGTCGTCGGGGCAATTAATCTGCATGATTGAATGTCGTTCACCGAATTGTTATCCATATGAGCTTCCATTTCATTCCTCTCCCTACACAGGGTGAGCAGACAGTCACGCAAACAGGGTCGAATTTCGTATCACGTGAAGTATTATCTATACTCAAAGTCATGTAACTTTACCAACAGTTATGCAATATGGTTGCCTAACATGAATTACCAACTTCTACGAATTAAAGTAATATCCGAATAAATATTAACTATAGTCACAAAAACGATGATTTTTTGTAAAACAATGCAAGTTAATAACACAACAAATTAAGACACAAGGTAATGTTCGTTCCACACGCTCGATGCAGAAAGAATAGAATAGCGCCACAAAACCAAGTAATGTGAATTGATGGTCGATGTTGGCAATAGATATAAGTTGAAACAAATCCGAAAATACTGGCAACATTATGGGAAGTACACTTATCATTACGCTTAAGGAGATGTGTATANATTTTCTTATAAATGTACATATATGTTGTTGAGAAATACATAAATAAATAAATAATGGCGAAGTGAAATCGTTGGTAACCTTGTGTGCAAACCCTGTACCAACATCAAACCAGTTAAACTGACAATAAAATTGCCAAAAGATGTACCGTCTGTGACGATATTAAGGATAATAAACCAATAAACGAACAATAAGTGTATGTCTATTTTGGCTATTATTTCTCCAGAATAGCTCTAACCCTGTTGACAAAATAGAGGTATTTTAGGATGACAACGTGATCTAATATAATAGTACTTCCAATTTATTTCTTATGGCGAGATTCAGGCCATGAGGCCTTCTCTTCTACCTGAGTGTGACTTGAGGAGGAATTAGGGAGGAGAGATGTTTAGTTACCGGGGAAACCATGGTACGGAACCGGTATTTGTCCGGAGTAGGTGAGGGAAACTCCATATGAAGACCTCACATATTTCGGCCGAGCAATTCTGCCCTATTTAGTAAGCGGTATCGTGGATGCGGAGACGTTTCCACTAGACCGCCGCCGTCGGTTAGGTTCGGATAGATTTTTTAAAAACCTTTAACGTTGTGTTGGTACTTATTGGTAATACATTAGTATCATTTTACGATTAATTACGAGCCACGCGTCCATTTGTTTTAACATTGCCATCCAAGTAAAGTTGCATCCAACTTCTCTTTTATGTTTTCTCACTCGTATCGTTATTTGTTTCACGTTTGCCAAGTGTAAATTCTACATTTATGACTAGAAAACTACTAAAGTGCGACTCGAAGATTGCCGAACCAATACCAAAACTACTTCCTTAGCTTTGCTTTTCTTATCATTAAAGCTATTTAGTGTCTTCTTCGTCAATATGAGTAATTGTACTCATGTGCAAAAATTTGATAGCCCGCGAGACTCTGCAGGAAAAAGCGGTTTTGCAGCAATATTAGGAAAAGACGAAGGGAACGTTATGGTTAATGGTTAGTGACATTTGAATACGTTCTCATTGTTTATTTTCCTAATTGCGGATTCTTCATTACAAAATTTTAAGAAAATGTACTTCACTCTTCATAATAATGCAATTCAGCCAGCAAAGAGGATCTTCAACTACCGGAGAATGAGTACTTGACTGCGATACTTGACACGATATTGCGAGAGGAAATATGAAACCAGACGTCTAATGAATATGATGTACAAAAGTATTTGATGTATACCATTATAATAGGCGAAAACTTACTGTACAAAAGCCACGACATGAGTTGGCGCAAAATGAACATTGTTATAAAATATTTGCATCTTTGACTCCTTATTTCTTTCTTTGCTGCAACAAAAATTACGAATCAATTTTAATTTTATTTTTTAAGTTATGGTGCATTATTCAAATGTATTCACCTGAAAGTTAAAAAACTTTTTTTTAAAATGGTAATTGATAAAACATGGCGGGAGAATGGGGATAATTACTATGTAACACTGTGATAAAATATCGAAGACGCAATTCTGGAAAGATTAAAATAACTGTGATGCAAATCCGCTCCTAAATTCGCTTTAAGTCTTGGAGCTGACAGTCTTCGTCAGAAATATGAAATCACTTAAGCAATGAGACGATTCCATTCAGAGTGCAGGCGCTGTTTATCTGTGGAATCCAGGATGACCTCATTCTGAAGATTTATGAACGCGCAGCATGTGCATCTATGAGGCTTTGGATTCATTATGGAAATGCGTCTCATTACTTCGTTAGTTTTCCCTGAAGAACTTCTGGTTTGCGTTGTTTGGAACATTTTTTACATGGTTCTCTTTAATTAGGAAGTTACTAACATTTCTGAAATCATATTTGAAGGGAATAACCACCTTTGCTTTATTATGTGAAAGCTGTTCATTTACATGCACGCGACGTTAAGGTTTATACCACCACTTCCACATAACCTCAAAGAATTAATGCTTTTCATCTGACTTATATTGACACTTTACTCTTCATAATAATGCTATTCAGCCAGCGAAGAGAGCCTTCAACTACCAGAGAATGAGTATTTGACTAATATTGTCCTAATACTGCTATCGAGTTTGTTCAGCAGTTTGGTCGCTGCGATAGATAATGAACGTCAGCAATTATGGGTCATGTCTTTCAAAACAGCTCATTTGGATGACGAACAAGTACTGGCGACATGTACACGGAATAGATATCTAAAATAAAATAGATAAGACGATGTTTTATGATGAAACGAAAAAGCAGAGAATGGAACTTTCGCCCAACACTTAGCTTCATCCAACCAGGCATCTAGTGGTAGTAACTCATGTGATCGTATCTTACCAATCCAAAAATAAAACGCGATACATGAATCATGTTCTTTGATATTAGAGTATTACTTCCATTTCTCTGTGTGCAAAATAAACACACAAGAATTGCCGGCATTAACAAATTCGTTTAGTGTCATTCGATAAAAACAAGAAAAATAAGAAAAACTAATTTCGGGTGAATAAAACTCACCTTACGGAATCAACTCTCATGTGAATGCCCAAAATTGCCTGGGATTTTGTATTGTTTTCACTTTTCAATTAATTTACTTCTGAGTCGTAAAAGAATGCCTTCTGAGAAGTTATTTTTATCTATTTCCCTTGCTAACTGACGAAGCTGAGGTTTTCAACCTCAGAAGCATGGATTTCTGGTCTTTGATCACATAAATAGATTTTATACAATCTTGGTCGAGTCTCTAATCAATTTGGGGGCAATCAATACGCCGCTCTGATTTTAATTTACGGAATATGAAATAAACGTCTACTTTGATGGCAAGTTCTTCAGTAAGTTACCGATTTTCTTTTGTAATTTTTGGCATTTCGATTTCGTTATTGCTTGCTAGGGGGAAAAAAACTTAACAACTTTAATACATAAAAGACATTAAATACCTATCACGCTCAAGAACTGCTCGTGTTTCATGACAAACAACAGTTAAATACCACGACGAAATGGAGGACAGTAAACTAATTTACTATCAGGAAGCAAAGGCGGGACCATTCCATCAATTCCAACCTCAGGGGAATCGGATAAACACCCTGGTCGAAAAGGGACTACAGCAAATGCAACCAGGAAAATGGTTTTAAAGAATGAAAAATGGCGAGAGATTCGCAGCTTTATTTGCATCTCCAATCATAACTTCACTAATTACTTCATGTACCTGCCTAATCATTAATGAATGAACTTGCATTACCTCTCATCCATACTGTGACTGTAATCGAGGAGAGCACCCCACTGGGTCTTGAGCTGAACATTGCACGCGGCTAGGCGTCGAGGCGAAATTTACACGAAAGTTGCGTCGCTTTATCGACTCGGCGCGACCGCGGCTTCCGGTAACTCTGCTCCGCTGTGCTACTTCCGGCGGCGACGGCGCGAAAGTGCTGCAAACGCCACTCACACGGCACGGACAGCTCTGCGACGACCGAGATGGGAACTACAGAGACGTGGCGAGAGTTCGAAATAGGCGAAGGTCGATGGAGAATGTCTTCTGATTAACCCATATTGCATTATGATTTTATTAACTTATAAGCGAGTTTGCTCGGAAAATATTCTAACTGAATGGATTTTACTAATATTTGATATCCAAGATATTGTAAAACTATTTTACAAATGGATTGGTGAAATCTCTTCGCGAGCACAACGAAAACCTGAATGGGATGGAAAGTCTGTAGACTTTTAGTGACTGACAGTCTCCTTAGTTGGGACAGCTGATTTGGAGAATATTACTTAGCAGATGCAAGATATAGCAGACATAGAAACAGCAGGGGCGTACTGCGGATCAGCTGCGAAATCCATGGACTTGTGATAATAGAGAACCACATTGGCAGAGGTGTAGAGTCAATTTGGCGGCATGGAAGCTTTCATGTCGGAGTAGTTAGTATAGTAATGCCGACCCTCTCAATTATTGCAGGTTTAAATGCAAAATAGTGATTATTCAGGCTGTGTTAGCTCCAATTTAGGTACAAGGGATCATTTGGAGGAAGAAAATGTATTAATTCCAAAGCAGAACCGGAGCGTAGGACATTCTCCAATTTATTTTACTTATTTTATATTTGTTCTGTATATTTAATTGTTCTCAAAAATATGTAAGTCTACATAATATATTCATTCCGTTCTTTTGTTACCTTTGGATGTTTAATGAATGAACTGCTTCAATTTATTTTCTCTTTAATTTACGTTGTCCATGCTCGTTGGAAACATGTATTTTAAAGTATTTCCGATATTTTCTTTATTACGTCCTATTTGGTCATGCATTATTAACAAAACGAGAAGGAAATGCTACCTCTCGAGTTCCGTGTGATTTACGACGTTCGTTTGCCAGTGGTAGTGACGGAGCTGTCTCTTATANTTCGCAACAAAAGAAGTGAAACGCGAATGTTTATAAGTTTTTAAACACAGCAGCGCTGCCAGACAGATGCCTGCGAGTCTGGACTGCGTGACGCATGCATCTTCATCAGACATGTTACGTAACAGCTCTGCACAGCAGAAACAAGAACACTTAGATGCAATGGATCAAAGAGGACGTTGTAGACTAAACAAAATCTCTTGCGATCCGGCAACTTCACGTATTATACTTTTTCATTTTCTCTTTTTATCGGAAGTGGGGAAATCAATAATTGACTGGAATTTCTTTGCTAGATTCTCTTCACATGATTAATAATCGGAATTTTTAGAACTTCCGTGATTAACATGATTTGAAAAATAAATTCCAGGCAGTGGCGGATCTACACCGTAACCAAGGGGAAGAGCTAACCGGGGAGGGATCTGAGGAGCGTAAAATAATCATTTCCGTTTGAAAATTATGGTATTACAACACAGATAATGTTTATAAACTTTGATGAGTTGATATATTTTATTAAAAGATAATGTTTATATTTTTTAATAAAATACATCAACTTAGCAAATATATAATTAGCAATTTTTTAAGTAGTATCCAAATTTATTAATTGTTGAAAATGGCATGATATATATTCTAACGTACCCAAAATTGAATGAATTTAATACAGTGGGTAATGAAATATAAAATATGGGTACAAGTTATGATAATTATAATAAAATAATA